>OMNS01079913.1:0-19769 GCA_900303225.1 Laemonema laureysi
GTGTTAGTTGTGTTACCTTAGCCTGGGTACTGTTCTAGTGTTAGTTGTGGTACCTTAGCCTGGGTACTGTTCTGGTGGTACCATAGCCTGGGTACGGTTCTGGTGGTACCTTAGCCTGGGTACTGTTCTGGTGTTAGTTGTGTTACCTTAGCCTGGGTACGGTTCTAGTGTTAGTTGTGGTACCTTAGACTGGGTACTGTTGTGGAGTTAGCTGTGGTATCTTAGCCTGGGTACAGTTGTGGAGTTAGTTGTGGTACCTTAGCCTGGGTACTGTTGTGGAGTTAGCTGTGGTACCTTAGCCTGGGTCTGCTCCAGCTCTTGCTGCACCCGGTCCTTCTCCTCTCTCAGCAGCTTATTGGTCTCCATCAGGACACTCATGGTCTCCGTCTTCTTCATCAGTTCGTCGTGCTGGGCCAGAGTCTTGGCTGTAACCTGGCTCAGAGGGGAGAAGTACAACAATGAGCACAAGGACATCCCTACTGCATACAGACACAGAGAATGTAATTGTGCTCCGTCTGCGTCAACCACATTTAAAACGAGTAGCATTCGGACTGACCTTCATCCTCGCCCTCTCGGCGTTCAGGGTGTCCTGGGCCTCCTTCAGCTCACGCTCCAGGTGCTCCACCCTCAGGCGGTGGCGCAGGTTCTCTCCCTGGGCCACCTCGAAACGAGACTCCGCAATCTCTTTCTCCCGACGCACAAATCTGGGGCATGTGGAGGGGGATGACTCGAGTGTGCAGTATATTCAAGGCAGTCAGAGCTAACGCGATAACACGTTAGCGCAAATGTGTTTCAACGTCAGTAATTGTTTTGACGCATGCCTATTATCTCCCCATTCATCGAACACTGAGTGGACCATATCTAAAAATAAATTAATAAAAATGAACTAAACCACTCAAAATATGACTCCGTTTGTTGCTTGCTATAATCCAAAATAGTGGGGGCGGTGAATTTTTGCTAAGTCTTCAAAATATTGCAGCACACCTGATTATGTCCCGGTTTGCTGAATGTACGCATGCGTCAGAGTCATGAGTTGTGATTTGAGCATATTGGTAAATGCCTGACCTGTGATTGATTGTTTTAGTCTGTCGTTTTGTGTTAATGCTTAAAAAAGGTTGGACACACTACGTTGTGTGAGATACTTACTTCGTATATTAGTAAGTAATGTCAAATTTAGCCAGCTTGAGTTTGCCATGTTATGATTTTTTATGTTAAAACCTGTGAGGGTTCTGCTGTGAGAGAAGTTAATTACGGTAAATTTTGATCAGAAAAAAAGTGTGTGATTATTCAAGTATTATTTGAAAGTGTGTTTTCCAAACTGTTTCCAATGACGACTTCCCAGATGGTTCTGCTTATCAAAAACATCTGGCGCTTTAGGTAACATTTAAACTATAGTGAGAGAAAATATGTATCTATTTTTGGTTTTGGCGTTTCAATTTTCATTTAGTGGTAAAATGCATTGCATGTTCTTGTCGTTTTCCTTCTCTGTGGGATTGCCCTTACCTGAGTATCTCCAGAACCTGGTCTTGGGACTTGCCCTCATCGGTGAAGGAGATGTTGAGGGGAACCTCGCTAGCGGTGTGCTGCAGGCTGGAGGCCATGGTGCTGCTCATACTCTGGATCTGCTCGTGGAGCAGCGTGTTCTGCCTCTGCAGCTCCTCAGAGTGGCGCTCCAACCTGGACATCTCTTCCTGGAAGTCACAAATGAGATGTGTTCAGACAAATTATACCACCTCCAAAAAACAGAAGGGTATACTTGGGTTGTGACTGAATGACCCATAATGTGGGTCCTGAGAGCAGTTGAACCACTGCTGTACATTTCCATCAATGCGATCCATCCTGCTCTAGCTCACCTTGAGGATCTTCTCCTGCTCCTCCCAGGACACCCTGGCCTCCAGCAGCTGGGCCCCCACTCTCTGGGAGCGCTCCTCCAGCTGGTGCCGGAGCTCGGCTGCCTGAAGGGTTTGGGCCTTTGCCCCCTGGAGGGCCTCCACGTCGGCTGCGTGCAGCATCATCTCCCGCTCGTATTTATCCTGTGCCTCGGCCACCAGCCTGGCCTGGAGGGGGAGAAGTGGGATGTGTGCTTTTAAAAAAACCATGGAATCATAACGGTGTGCAAATCCCTCAATACCCATAGTAAATTGCACACACCAATGTATGTACAACAGTACACAGCATGTGATTACATCTTACTAGTCAACAAACAACTAAAGTACAACCACAGTTGTTTTCTTTATCATCTCACCAAATACAAAAGATGCATTCTTATAACAATAGAATATAATGTAATGAAAGACTAGGTTAATTCGAGGGCAGTTCCTAATGCATCACATGTTCTACAGTACTATGAGACATGGGCGGTCAGAGCAGACCGTACTTGTTCCTGGCTGTCCAGTAAGGCTTGCTGCTGCTGGGCTGTTGCCTCTGCCACTCTCTGCAACGCCTCCTGGTGGTCAGCCTGGGCACTGCTCAGATTTAACCTCAGCTCGCTTATCTAAGGAGTAAACAGGGAGCAGAAGTAAAAACCAGGATAAAACTACAAACACTACAGAGTCACGTTTGGTTACATTCAAGACAATTCAGATATTGATATTATACTTCAAAGTGCTAGATTTTATACTAAATGAAACTTTTATTTGAATTAAACAAAATATGGTGCCAGTTTTTTTCTGATTTATTGATAAATTAAGCAAATACACTTTCATATTTGTTAAAGAAAGGCACCCGAGTATCGGACGCAGGCCTTAATGATCTCATGGACTGAACAACAACTGCATCTTGGGTGTACCTGCTCCTCCAGGGAACTCAGGGCTTTCATCTTCTCCTCCACTGCCTCCTGCTTCTCCTTCTCCACCTCCAGGAGTTTGTTTTCCAGCTGTTGGTGCTGTGTCTCCGCCTCCTTCATGCGAGCCTCGATGGAGCAGCGCACCTGCTCCGTCACCTACACCCACGCAAATGGAGCAAAATAAATAGCCGACATAGATTTTGTCACTACAGCTTCTATTATATTATTACTAATAGCAAGACTTTATTATGTGCCTTTGATCAAACCAAACTTTGGTAATTTTAGTTTTGTGTAATTGTTTTCGTTTTGTTAATATGTGTGCTCATTATTTGATACGTGTGCTCGATATTTGACGGGGTCCTAAACATGTTGCACTGGGGATAGACGTTGACCTGTTTCTCCTTGTCCAGGGAGTCCTCCAGGCTCTGGGCCATGGTCCTGTACTGCTCCACGCTGGAGGTGGCAGCCCGCAGGCTGTCCGCCAGCTCCTCAGCCCGGGTCTCAGCCTGCCGCAGGCGGCCACGGAGCTCCTCGCCGTCCTGCTGAGAGCCCTGGAGGCCTGGGGACCCGGGAGATGGGAGAGTCTTTCGTAAATCAGAGTCACCACACAAAACTCTGGCTCAAAAGTTACAAAACAACGGTGTTTTAAATGAGGTGGGAAAAAATATGTGAATCTGGACTGGATTACACGGCTAACCGTGTTAAAACTGCTTAGACATTTTATTAGCCCCTTTTACAAGACTTTCCAAAGAAAATTCCATTAAATTTCAGCAAGAAAAAAACTTACGAGAGTAAATTACTTTGCCAGTGCTTCTCTCACCATGACTAAACTAGAATAAATCATGACAAGGATGTACAACAAAGTGCAAATATGGGCTGGACAAAACAATCTGAAGGATCTACTTTCTCCTCAGATGAACAGGAACTGACAGGTCTGTATCTGGTGGACCGGCCCCACGCACTGTCTAGACTGGATAACTGGCACCTGAGGCCATAGTCACGGCGCATCAGAAAACAAGCAGAATCACCACTCGTGCTGAATGAGTATACCTCTGAAGGACATGGGGGAAGGTGAGCTGAGGGGGAGGCGTGCGTCTACGCTGCTGCCCGGCTGCATCCGGAGGTTGCTGAGCTCCTGCTGAGCTGCGTTCAGCAGCTCCCTGGTCTTCTGGTGCTGTGCTGCATGCTGCTCCTGCTGCCTCTTGGCCTCCATCAGCTGGATCTGGAGACCAGGGACAGACACGCACAATGAGGTATAGTCTTTCAAATATACTAGCAGAAAGACACCAGATCTAGTTACAAGCCTTTGAAGCACTTCTCACCACATGGATGCTGAGCAATACACAAGTAAACATATTCAGTTTGCACTGAAATGTGCGTGTGGCAATTATTCTTCAGTTTGAGTTTGAGCAGTTGCATACTTCTTGGTTTCTGGCGTGCAGGTGCCGCTGCTCCACTTCCTGCTCCAGTCTCTTCTGCAGCTGGGAGATCTCCCTCTCCTGCTTCTCCAGCTGGTTGTTGAGACGCTGGCGGCCGTCGGTCTCGGAGCGCTCTAGGGTGGCCTAGGAGAGCACGCCGCCTGGTTACACTGACCGGCAACACAAGCCTTTTTATGAGGAGACACAAATGAAGCGCTGATGTACATGGTACCTGGATGGCCTGGAGGTTGCTCAGCAGGAGGTTCTGGCTGCGCTGCTGGCCCATGACAGTCTCCTTCTCCTGAGTCAGCCGGGACTCCACCAGCTTCAGCATGTCCCTCTCCTCACGCAGGCTCTCTGCACGACCCTGAGAGAAATGAATTAAATGTTTGTAATGTAATGAAATGACTCCCTCCCTGGGACAACAGATGTACATTCGCTTGTAGCCATCAGCTGTATGTATTGTGTGCTGTCCCTGCGAAATAAATGTAGAAATACAATAGAGACACAACCACATCACTGCAAACACACAGTGATCACCTCAAGTGATGTAAAACCACCGCGTCAACCCACCTCGGCCAAGCTGAGCTTCTCCTGGGCGGCCTTCAGCTCCTGGGTCACGGTGTGGACCGTCAGCTCGCTCTTCTGAGTGGCTGCGGCCATCTTCTGCTCCTTGTCTCGGAGGGAGGCGATCTCCTTCCTGTAGCCCTCCACGTTGTCCTGTAGCATTTCGTACCTAAGGCCAATAACAAGGCAAGGCTTGTCTGCTGATGCGAATATAGGATGCTATAACTACTGCACACGCCTAATGAACAGTAGTAATAGTAGTAGTAGTAGTAGTAGTAGTAGTAGTCACAGAGGCAACGATAGCACAAACATTGTGACAAACATGGCTGACTTTGTACTATTATTAGTATCTTTAGCGCCCTTACCTTTTAGAAGCGAACTCCAGCTGGGTGGAGACCTTGGCGTTCTGTGAGCGGAGGTCAGAGAGCTGCTCCTGTAGCTTGTCCGTTTGCTGCGTCAGCGCCTTGTCATTCTCCACCCGCTCCTTCTTGTAGGTGGAGAACAACTCCTGCAACTGAAGGTGGAGCACAACGTTGTAACTACGCATGTCAATGCATATCGACAGTGTTACCACCTCTGGTAGAGCCAGTCAATTAATTCATTTAAATGCATCCTGTAACCTGAAATGTGTCCAATACAACAAAGGTCTAAAAGATGCGTTAAGGAAAGACATCCTTTGGATGTTTGAGGCGTAGGACGGGACTCATTACGTATTTACTGGTGTACATTTCTAATCAGTAAATGTTTCCGGTTGGACCAGCATAGTTCAATGGAAACGTAACGTTAACTGGACTACCAAATATATTTTGTTCACTGGATATATCCGAATAGCAGCTCTAGGTGACCACAGCGCTTCTGTGTGGGGAAACGAGAGGAACGCCACGCAAACACATATTTCATCCTCTTCTGATGGGCCTGCAGTGCTACCACTCGGGGCTCAAACTCCACAGCCCCGAGGATAAAACTACAAAGCACGGCAGAGTGAAGTCCCTCTGGGAACTGCGCTGACAGGAATGCATGTAAAGCCATACACCCGCTGGGTGTCTGTCTGCGCTTCTACTCCTGACACCGACCTGCCGCAAAGCAGCCTTGGCCTCCACTGCCTCCGTAGACTCCGTTGCCATGGACACCAGAGCAGCGGGCGTGGCCGCGGTAGGTGTGGTGGCAGGGGAGCGGCGGGGGGTAGACGTGAGACAAATCTCTTCGGGTGTCGCACCTGTATGGGACCACGGGAGACGGGACCACAGGAGACATTAACAGCTAGTGCTGGTAACGTCTTGCCCACAAGTTACAACTGTGGAAATGTTTCCATTTGCCATGGGTGTGCGGGTTTACCTTGCTGTGGGAAGCTGACCCCGGTGGCCTGTGCCAGGAGCACGCGGTACATGTCCCTCTGCCTCACTATGGACTCTGTCAGCTGCATCTGCTGACTGCGCTGCTCCTTCAGAGCCTCCAGCTCAGCCTGGGCCTTCTCCAGACTCTGGGCTAGTTCACCACGCCTGGGACAACACGCGCAATACAGTGTGCTCGTAAAACCACTCAAAAACAAGCTCAGGCTCAACCAACGTTTTTGAATATATATATATATATATATATATATTTATATATATAGTTATAGGAGCTTGGAGCTAAAATGTCTTAAATTTAATAAATACTCGTCGTTTGTAATGATGTACTCGACATCATTGTACATGAGGGCCAACCCTCAATTTCTTTGACTGACAATTTTTTGAAATAATTAAAATAAACTACAGAACTCCGAGCTTACTTGATGCCGACAGCCTCAAACTCCTCCTGCTCCTGGGCATCGCCCAGCTCCCTGAGGGCCAGCAGGAGGCGCTGGTTCTGCTGCTGCAGCTCCTCCACACTGCGGAAGGTCACCAGGTGCTGGCTGATGACCTCCGATGTGCTGCTGATGTTGGCCGAGCTCACGTCCTCCTCCTGGAGCACGTGGTTCCCCCGGGCCTCTTCCAGCTCCACCAGCAGCACGCGCACCTAGCGGTGCGTCCACATCAGTTAAACACTACAGTGGATCAAACCCTTGAAGCCACAGAATGGGGTTTGACTGACCAGTTCATCAATGACTTTGCAGGACATAAGACAAATACAAATTTAATAACAACCCAAAAACACACAAAATGACAAAAAGACAACTTAGGGTGGGTGCATTTGTACCTCCCTAAAGACTAGATGAAAGGACACACCTGTTGAGCCGTGTCAGCCAGCTGCAGTTCAAATCGCTGGTTGTCCCGCTCCAAGAGAGAGGCGCGCTTGTTGGCCTCGTCGGCCTCCTTCTGCAGCCGGTGCACCTCCTGCAACAAACGGGCATTACTGGGACCACCACTTCCACTGCTACTTCATCATGGGGGAACTTCTGCTCGTACATTTGTTATTACCAATAGCAAAAACACAAAACTAAAAAACATCCAAGTCCGAATGCACCCAACATATCTACCAGTGGAAATGCCAATCATCACCTTCACAGCCTGCTCTAGTTTGGCTGACAGGCTGGCCACAGACTTCTGCATGCGCTCGTGCTCATCCCTCTGCCGCTTGAGGATGGGGGCCTTGGCCTCCACTTCCTGCACGATGTCGTCCAGGTACTTGTTCACGCGCTTGTTCTCCAAGCGCTCCAACTGCAGCTGCTCCTGACTCTCCACATAGGCGGTGTACAACTAGGGGGGAGATAGACACGTGTGTGAAATCAGAGAACATATTTAATATGGATTCACAGATTTGTCTGCTAAAAGCTACATTGGAGTATGGGTATGATAACTCAAAATAAGACAATTTAGCACATAAAAAGGCCCAAAAGATGCCAATCTGACTTGCTACAAACATGGCAACAATAGTGCAAATCATTTGAGAACCGGCTGTAAATACCTCCGTCAGCTTCATGCCAGGCTTGATCTTGGCTACTGCCGCTGCGGTCGGAGACATGGTGGTGATCTGCTCTTCTGATAGCAGTGAGGACGAACCGGGAGGACCTGGGATTACAACAAACAACAAGTGTTACTGCCAGATGATAAGCGTGACCTTGAAGTGAACTCTGCGTTGCCGTGAGCACATTAAAGGAACAGTGCATGAGGCAGGACAGAGTGAGAGGACTGAGGGTCTATGTCATCCAATAGGAAAGGGCCAAGTTCAGGAGTCTGGGATGCTGACCTCGCTGTTTGGAGTCTGACAACAGTTCGTTAGCGTTGTCCAGCTCTTTCTCGAGGCTCTGGATCCTCTGCTGCAGCTCAGCCACAGTTGCGTCCTTGGCTCCGTTCATCTCCTGTAGCTTCTGCTCCTGTGCTTTGTTTGCTGAGGAGAAAAACATTGCTTAAAAATGAATCAATACATCAATAATAGGTGCAAGTGTAATACACCAATATATAGATTGGTACAAGACACTGGAGTTTAAAATCGGACTACATTAGGGAAGACACATTTTACATGCATGCCGATATATCCCACATTCACCTATGACCTGCCAGAAAACATGATTTATCCATTTATTCATCACAAATTTGGCGCACACACAACACTTTCGGTTTATTATACATCACGATGTATAATATTCTTGGGGCATTATTACCATTTGGAAGCGAAACTTTCTAAACCCTTTCTGTGAAACGGTAACCACTGGAACTTATTATTATATATTAAGTATTATATTGCGTCTACCTTCTCCAGCATCCTTCAGCAGCTTGTGCAGCTCTTCCACTGCACCACTCAGCTCTTCACTCTTGGTTTCAGCGTCTGCTGCGGCACCCTGCAACCATAGTAGTTTAGCACCACCTCTTCATAATGAAAACATTTTAAGTAACTATACTTTTTTTTAATTTTTTTTTATATATATACCTTATATAAGTTGGACAGCTTGATGTTGGCATTAAGTTCATTCCTGAACTTTTCTTCAATGCTGGCTTGTTGCTCCTTGACCTGAAACAAGGAAAACAAAGAAAAAATGATGAACATTGGTTTTCCCCATTCAATTGAATCTTAATTAAATTAGATTTAATGTAACCCAATAGCAGATAGTCAACACTTACTTCTTTCAGTTTGTTGATCAAGTCTTCAACTTGCTTCTGGGAGTGCTCATTGGAAGCCTTCAAGCTGACTACTTGGTCTTGTAGCCGGGTCACCTGAACCCCCACCAAAAGAAAAATCCCATTAGAGACCGTTTGGTTAATAGAAAATATGAGACATATGTACAGAGATCCGTCACAGGAACATGCCTCATCTTCTTTGTTTTCCAGGCTACATTTAAGTTCCAGGATCTCGTTGCCCTTCTGTCGTGACAAGGATAGTAGCTCTTCACTCTTGGACTTGAGTTCACCATTCAGCCATGTTGTCTGGGCCTGCAGTAGCTCTTTCTCCTGCTCCATACGCTTCTCTCTATACTGGAGGGGCCACCAACAGACAAATTACAATTCATTCAAAGCATTTTTTTAGCACAGGTTAGAGGGGAGAAATAACCACACAAAAACACGCCTTTCAACAAAACACTGGGCAACAATGAAAAAGAATTACCATTCAAAGTAATCACCACCCAAAACATCCTGTTGTTAATATCTTAAAAAATATTTTATATGCGTTCTACATACACAACTATCATTTAATATTGTAATTTAATGATGACACAATGGCACTCATTGCTGGGTGACTTACCTTGATGTTGACCTCTGCTGCTTCAAGCTCGTCCAGCTTGATCTGCAGCCCCATTTTGGAGCCGCTGGCTTCCACTAGCTTGTCACTGAGTTGCCTCACGTCATCTAACATGAGAGAAATCATGTTAGACAGAAATGCAGATACAGATGTCAATGGACAGGGAGTTGGGACACATTACCAACTTATTGATCACATTAGAAATGAACCAAAACGATAGAAGGACAAGACATTTCACCTGTAGTACCTCGCCTTAAATCTGATGAATCACTAGTCTGTAGTTTCTAGTCTTAAGATCTTTTCATGAAAACATTTTGACCATACCATTTAGATTCTCCACTTCCAGGGATCTTCTCTCCAAGGTCCGCACAAGCTCTCGCTTTTCTGTCTCCAGGTCTTCCTTTGCTTTCGAAAGAAAAACCTAAAAACAAGTTAAATTGAAGATATTTAAAGTCTGGATCTCAGAACTGGAACGTTTCAATAACTTGAGGGGTTATACATACTAACTTATTTCTTCTAATTGTAAATTAGTACTCTTTAGGGGATATTTCTGTTGGGGCCATTTGCTTGGGAGCCTATCACCACCACTCAAGACTCCACACACTATGCCAATGCATTTGATTAATGCATCTGAAGAATCTTAAAAGAATATCTTGCAAAAACAACATCATTATTAAACAAATATCTGCTAAATATCGCCAAGGTTTTCTTTTTCATTACCCGTTCTCCACTCCACTTCTCGTGAGCAACTGCATGTTCCTTGTTCTTCTCACGCACACTTTTAAGCTCCACATCTAAAGGTGATTGAGGTTATATTTTGTCAATATAAGTTATATCTTCTCAGTCGTATACATTGCATTACGAGTTTGCATTATGAGTTAAAAGCAACCCACTCACCAAGCTTTGCGAAGTCATCTTTCAGCTTCTGGTACTCTTGTGTCTGAGTTAAAAACTCATCCTGACATTGTTCAAGTCGTTTCGTTTTATCAAAGAACTGTTGTTCTGCAAATTTTGAATTAGCACAAGTAACTTAATACAAGATCTTACAACTTTATGAACTTGAATGAATCGGACAATTCAATTTGGTAGTTAATAGTTGTATGGCAACTCTTTATTTGACTAGGGTAAGTGGACACGTGTTTATTGAAACTAAAACCAGCAAATATGCATTACGAATTATTTTGTTTTCTGACATGTGTGAGCAAGCAAAACACACCATTAGCTTGGCTAGCTAGTGAGCACTCGCTCGCTGAATGTACCAAAGAGCAAAGCAATGCCTTACCACTATCTACGCGAAATTGCTCATGGTGGGCTTTCAATGAGTCAATCTCATATTGTTGATCAGAAAGGAACTTCTCCAGTTTATTTTGAATTCCTTTGGGTAGTTTGGTTATTTCGGTTCGCTCCAGCACTTGCAGCAGAGGTGCCGCCATTTTTCCACCTCTGACGTGTTTTTGCTCCCGTGGAGCATTGTGGTAAATGTATGTCTTAAAAATAAATAAATAAATAAATAAAATAAAATAAACACCTCACAATGTAGCTTCATCCCATGAAAAGATACTTTTAAACGTTTTACAAACGTTTTACAAATACATAAAGGGAGCATGATAATGATACATTCAAACAATATTTACCAATATATTTTGTCCTATATTTTTTAAATATGGCACAACGTTGCAATGTGTATGTAATGACAGAAGATGGCGCAAAAACATTATGTTGATGTTGAAACGTGTACGTACAGTTCTTATTATACATCCATGACTTAAATTTACATTTAGCCATTTAGCAGACACTTTTATCAAAACCAACTAACAGGTCAGGCTTTCAATTATACCACGACGCCAGCACATGGTAAACATTTGTGACGGCCGCTTAGCTTGTAGAATGTGGTCTAATGTAGTCTAATATATAAACCATGCTGCAAAATTGTGTCACATATCATTGTGTGTATTTGGGTTTATTTTATTATGTCTAACAAAATAATTTAAAGTTAAGTTGGCCTACATGCACATAATAGCCTACATAGACAATATAATGAAATAATAAATGATTGAAAGTGTCATGATATCTCGCTGTATTTTATTTATGTGCTATTTCTTTAGTTTTGTTTTGTAGGCTATTATTTGATGTATTTTTAAATAATCATGTGAGATACTTGAGATACATGTGATGTATCTTGTAGATCAAAATTTTAATCCACCTGAAGTGTAATCCAGAATTATTTGTGTTGCTTTGTTCCTTAAATCTAACTAAGAACATTTGTAATTAGATAATTAAACAAATTGAATACTTTACAATTAATTTCTTTACAATACAATTAAGTATCCAAATCATAAATGATCCTATGGACTATATACTAAACCATATACCCCACCATATAGAAACAAATTGTATATTCACTAGTCACACATCATTTATATAATGTCATGTTAGAGTGAAAGTTTCCTAACATAGGTTAGGTAGGTTGATGATGTCTGAATGATTCTTAGATGAATCAACCTTTCACTCTGTTCAACACGATTTCCCCATAATACACTCCTTAGTCCAGTTTCAGTTGAGTCTTTAGCTTTGTCCCTCATGACACGTCATGCATTGTAGGCATTTCTACCCTGTTTGAACCAGTTTTGGGTGAATAATGACTGTTGTATTTTCACAAGATGAAAGATGAGATTAGAGAACTGCAAAGCCAAGGCTTGCTTCAGACAACAGGCAAGTTGTGTTACAGTTGGTGGATACCTCACATGTGCAAGCTTCCAAATTTGACTGTTGTCAGCACCAATTCAGACAATGAAAGTGTCCTACAAGGCCTACAATTATGTATATACATTATATATATATTTATTATATGTCATATATATTTTAAAAAATATATATATTTAGTATTTTGTATTTTTTATATATTTATGTCATTCAATGTAATTTCATGAATAATTGAATAATTTTTATGAAGTTTATCTTTTTCTTCCTCATGAATGCTTAACGCCTTAGAATTTGTGTGATTTATTGACCACTACGCTGTTCGTTCATCTCTTGCTAATGCTTAATAAAGCACACCCTGCTGACCCCATGAACATATAGCGTGAGAGGCTTCAATGAAATGCCTCTGAAGTAAGGACTGTACAGGTGGGTGGCAGCAAGACTGTAATTTAACAGGATTCTGACTCTGACCTCCTCCTTCTATCCCTGCGATCTGCTCTCTTTATCCCTTACATCCTCCTCTCCACCTTTCCGGATTACTCAACCCTCCCCTTTGTTTTGTCGTTACCATGGACGAGACTTGTCGTTGTAGTCATGATTTCAACATCTTCCTCCTTCCAATGAAATTAAAATGAATGCACTGTCTATTTGAATTGTATCGTTTAGTTGTGGAATTCTACAGCAGAACACTCAAATGGAAGAGGTTGAGGTGTAGAAAATACTCAAAGTATCCAAATATAGTATTTAAAAAGGTAGAGAAAGGAATCATGATAAACCGCTACGCTCCTCATCCCACTCTAGACATCATCATCTAGTTTTAATATGGCCATGTAAGTTATGTCATTTCCTCCTATTTCCTGCTGTCCATTTTAGGTCGTGCGGAAATGGGACGCCCCAACAGGGATCTCTGTCACTGTGTCACCCAGTGTTACCTCAGGAGAGCCAGGCCTTTATGCGGGTGAAATAGAGCGTGGCAGCCACCCGGAACGCGTGGTTCATGTCAACAAAAGGCGCTGTAATCAGTAAAACAGTGTCAACATTACAGCAAAACAACAACAATCCAACACTGAGGCAATATCTGGGGCGCTGTGCAGTGATGTCAATATTTGTTTAAAGGAGATACAAGCAGCTCATGAGTCAACTGACACCCATGGGATGTGGGCTCGTAGATCATAGACTGTATAACATAGACATAGACTCGAAATTGAGTCAACACATGCTTTGTTGCTGTTGTCGTTGTTGGATACAATTGATTAGATTTGATTAGATACTACTACCCCCTGGTAACATAGTCTGGCGATATAAGGCACCCGCTCGCACGCATATTTTGGCTACCGGGCTCTTGATGCAGCATGCATGGGTAGTCCTGGTGCAG
The DNA here is from genome assembly GCA_900303225.1 of Laemonema laureysi. Taxonomy (NCBI): domain Eukaryota; kingdom Metazoa; phylum Chordata; class Actinopteri; order Gadiformes; family Moridae; genus Laemonema; species Laemonema laureysi. Next base: position 13,499 of record OMNS01079913.1, read on the forward strand.
GGCCTGCGAGAAAAGAGGAGAGCTGTGACATGTTAGGACACCTCAGGAAACAGCCCTGTTGCATGGAAAGCTCTGATGGGAGGTATTCAGTTAAAAAACGATGATAAATCTTAGACACGCTACCGTGCAACGGCAGACGATTGTGAGCTTGAGGCGATGCAGGCCAATGCCAGATGCGGCGTTGAGCTAACAACCATAACTAGAGAGAAATATGCGATAGCATGACACTAGGCTAGACGCTATAGCATGTGTCTCAGCAATTAAGTCAGGAAGCTGTTGCAAATCAGATATGGAAAGGCTAAGATTAATTTCACCCCATTATAATCAACAGAGGGATTTTCTCTTTGAAGTGTCTTAGGTTACCTCATGGTACCCAGCATGCGATGTCAAGGGCAATAAAACAAAATACCAAAGAATGATTTGGTTTCTGATGCGCGGTTAAGGAAGAGCAAAAGTATTCTGGTTGTGATGCCACTGAATGGATGGAGCAGTGGGGGGCCGGGTTCATGTTCTACTTATGGATGTCAGATCAGGTGTGAAGGCACACAGACAGCAACCCCCACCACCCTGTCAATCCCATAAGAGGATCAGGCTTGATTCGTCCTCAGCGCAGAATATCTCTCGCCGGCCGATCTCTCGCCAGCCGATCTGTCTTAAAAATAAATTATTATATAATATGGCTGATGTGTGATGGTTTGAGGTTGCCTTCATGGAGGGGGAGATGGCCAGCCAACCTTAACAATACAGCAACACCATTACATCAAATAGAGGAGTGGGAGGAGTGTTTACTCCTATTTATGTTGTTGTTTTCTGTTGCTGTTTTGGCTGTCGCCAGCCCGTGTGAGCTAAATTATAGCCACAGTTATGCGTGTCCTTAGGTCCTCAGTTGCGTGCGTATAAACGTGGCTCTTAACATTGGTTTTAGCGTTTGCCCTCAAGTCAGTATCTCAAATCGTGGTGTGGATTGTTTGGTTTAAATAGCTTTTCAAACTTTTCCAGGGTCAAAGAGAAGGCAAGTAGGAAATGCTGTTAGGCTTTCGTTACCTTTTTTCCATGAATTGTAAGCCAGTTGAAGCTTATTATCTTATTAAACTTTTTAAATTAAAACCAAACTTTAAAGAAAGTATATTATACAAACAACAACGAAAACCAAAAAAATACGGTCATAATTTTTATTTTGGTAGTCTGGTCAACAGCTTTAACAGTTCTATAATCCATTACAGTACAGAGTTGTACATTCATTGCATATTCTTCATTAAAAGCGATACTGGGAATTGCTAAGAGCAATAACAGCAGTTAAAACAACAAGCACAATGATGTTCCCTAATAATGATGTTCCTTATTGGATGGGTTCGTCCAGAGTGCCTTCGTCCACCTCCACAGTACTATACACAGGAAACATGATGACAGTATTTATAAATGTCACGGACCAATGAGAACCCTTCACCAGATGCACGTTGTAGCACCAGCTGGATAAGTCACTGGTGTTACAGCGGGTCAGAGGGTTGAAGCATTGGCTTGCCGTGAGTTCTTTAAAACCTTCAGTTGTGATTCCATTCTGCTGATGACGTCACACCGTGTCGTGGCACTCACACTTGTAGATTTCAAGTAAACTCACTTTGATTGTTGATGAGTCCATTGATCTATGATTGATTGTTGTCACTGTCTAAGCTTTGCATTTCGAGTAAAAGACACACAGTACATTCAAATCAGATAGATAGATAGATACAGAGACATTGGTAAACAACTATTTAACATAAATAGATATTTAGAAAAATAAAAATGGTTTGGTCTTTTATTGGAATTTGTTGGGTTTTGTATGTGAGCGTAAAACTAACTGTGGGTCTTGGTCCATAATATTCCATATACATATTTAGCCAATTCCCTTCAAGTAAGAGACATCTTTTATCTCAGATGTTTACATTACTTCACAATATGGCTGCAAACCCAATTTGCATTCAAATACACCTTTGAACACTATTGAGCTATGGTGAAGATTTCGTCTTTTCTATTCACCCTTAAACAAATGGTCTGTTTCCAACCCCTAATCCTTTGCAGCCATAGCACCACTCCTTCACTCCACATCATTCGCCTCGCCCTCCATCCCAGGCATCTCCTTCTCTGGCAGCAAGCCATAGCCATTGAGAAAAGCCTCCACGTCGGTGGCAAAGAACTCCTCATTAAGGTGCTGAGTGCAAGCCAGGAAATTCCCTAGCAGCTCTCCGGCCTTGTATACCAGCAATGTGGGCAAAACGTTGTCAGAGAACCGTTCCCCAGCCCCCGACGCCACTGCGTCGATCCTGCAGAACTTGACTGTGGGGTACTCGGTGGCCAGGCAGTCAAGGCAGCCGTTGAGCTCCTCACAACCTTTGACCCCGGCCTTGTAGATGTGAACCACGACCACGGTGGAGTGGTGTTCCTTCTCGATGACCTCCAGGAAGGCTTCGCCACTGTCCAAGTCGTGCACTCCTTCAAACTTGGGTCCGAAGCTGAGCTTCTCGTGCATCTCCTTCATGCATCGCTTGCGGTACTGCTTCAGACATGCCTCGTCCTCCTCCTTGAGCAATTCATACTCTTGGATGCTCATCTGAAAGCATAACACAAGAGCAATTACTGTAAACACTTATGCATATAAGCTCTGCTTTGTCATGTGTATTTCATACATCCTACTCATGATTTTTCAACATCGTGTGTACTACCCACATTTTTACACACATGTGTACACAGAATATGTTGGTAAGCCTGAATGACAAGACCCTGATACCTTGCGATTGACGCCTGATTTGGAGTTGTCGTTGGGGTTTTGTGGAGAGGACATCTGTCTGAGGAGTTCCCTCTTGGCAGGCGGCAGGCTCTCTTGGTCCATGCTTTCCAGCTTAAACCTCCTCCAGTCATTGATCACTCCCTTTGGTCCTGTGGTGAGTCAGAACACCAGCGTGTTAATGGTGGTTAATGCATTAATGCGCGCACGCATACAAACCCTTTACTGAGATAACAAGAAGAAGAAGAAGAAGAAGAAGAAGAAGAAAAAGAAGAAGAAGGAAACAATGGACATTGGGCATTATAAATAAGACTGAATGTTGATGTCCCAGCTACCACTTGTCTCACAGCATGAGGGAAATGTACTATTATATCCAAACAAGAGGCTCACAGGAAACCTCTGAATTAATTTATGTGGGAATTGACTCTCCTGTCTGACTGAATTGTGCATTCTGCAGGATTGGGAATGATGGACTTGTGTATTCGTCTTTCATCTTGGCTAAGGGATTAAAGTCTTAATTCAGCCCTTATAGCAGTACTAATTGCAGCACGAGATGCAAGAGAGGGTAGAGAAAGAAGATTAGAGTGTCAGTGCGTTTGGCAAAACTCCAAGATTTGCCTCTCTCTTTTTCTGCCATTGAGCCGATCATTGGTTGTTGTGTTTGCACTTTTCATAATACAGGCTCTTTATAAAGTGCAACACAATGACGATTATGACATCTCAAGTTGCCAAAAACAGTTTGAACCATTTGAATCCAGATCTTCACACTGAACAATGCACACAAACAGATGAAGCAGCATTCAGGAACCCTCTTTGAGAACATTGTTTTGTCCTTACCTGTTTGTGTCGCGCACTCCTCCATCTCCAGTGCTCTGTCTGACATTTTCTTTTCTTGGTTACCTGTCAGGAAAACAGAAAAATAAGCCCTTCAGCTCTTGGATGTCTGAATGACCAGCAACACTTGGTGGGTTGTTTTTCAGGTAAAGTGGTAGCCACTACTGCAGACTTCTGAAGCTGGCTGGAGAATCCTGTGATAATTAATCTAATGAATGTGGTTTTAGAAGATTACAGCCAGATTAGACTTCTCTAGTTTGCTGTTAGCTCTTACAGCGCACATCGAAACTAAAACAGACGATGCAAAAACAACATCTAGTAATGCGCATTTCTTCACTATGTCAAAACCTAAAAGAGAATACAATCTGACCAGTTACACATTATTTATTTGACATGGTATTTAGATACCTTCCGTCCTTCCTTCATTCCTTCATTCCAAAAACATCATTTCTGCATTGATTAATGATGTGTCTTATTCTGTCGCAGTGTTTCAGTGAATACGTGTTGAATACATTCATTTGATCTCAAATGGTTTAACTTGAAGCAAATGTATCCCTGCTTCAGACTGTGTGATCTCCACACAGATCCCAGTTGACCCAGTTGTGTGTGTGTGTGTGTGTGTGTGTGTGTGTGTACACACATACTCTCAACAACAAATGGCTAAATTGTAGAAGGTTTCCCTAATATACAGGGTAATGGTCTCTGTTAGAATAGCCCTTGAGAGCCAAACCAATCAATGGCAAACCCTTTGAAAATGCTTTGACTTAAATGTCGAGAGCACGTGCCGTCCTAATGTTCTGACCCAAAGCTACATTTAGTGTTGCAAACAAAGTCTGAGTTTACTCCTCCACTATAACAAAGAAAGGAGAGAGGTGGATCTGGTTCTTACCTCCTGCAGTCTCCCCCGGTGTCAGTAGCTCACCTACGACCGCTCTGGACTTGATCTGACTTCAGTATGATGTCCACTGCTGCATGGTGTGTGTTTTTGTGTGCATGCGTGTGTCTTTTCCAGCCAATGAGCTCGGCCTAATGAAGATTTAAATACAAGCATCATGGTTCAACCAAACAGAAATAGCGTATGGTTCCTAAGAGGATTTAAGTTAAGAACACAGAGGCCTACACCTCATAAAGGCACACCATGCGGGGAGGGAGATGAAGATAGATAGAGAGAACGAGAGGTAGATAGATAGATAGATAGATAGATAGATTAAGAATTCCCACCATGTATAGAGTTGCTGGTATTATTTTTTAGGATAATACCAGTATTCTCCAGAATTCTGATTTCTTCCAGGCATTGGGCCTTGTGTGCCAACATTTTCTTCTAGGTAGAGCATGGTGATTTTTGGTTGATTAGCAACTATCAGCTAGCTTGAATAGTTGCGTGTTAAAGTTATATATTTTTTGGTGGCTTTTTTTTGTACAACATAACATTGGTTTACAGTTGGAAGTAAAGTAAATTGCAAACCTTGAAGGCAAACTCACCCCTATCCTATTGTATTTTACTGTTGCCACATCATTCATTCATTTTCAGTCAGTGATGAGTCACTGATGCTCAAATAGTCAATTATAAAGGCGCCAACTCTGTATTTGCTGAGAGAGAGGCCTCCCACGTCTTGAAGTGACATCCAGTCCATTCTTTTCAGTCTTACATTGCATACTTCTGTATAATTAGTGGCTTAGTGGCTGGGATCCCCTTTTCATGCAGACACACTATAGGATTGGATTTGTTATGCTTAGCCCTCATTGAATGTGGATATCTTAAACGGGGGATTACCTCGTGTAGTGTAGTGTACCTTGTGTCCTGAGGAAAAAAAGGTCAATGGTATTTCAGGATCCAAGCTTCAAAACCTATTTTAGTGTGGATGGCTATTTGGAGCTGAAACATAGAGACATCCAATTAGACATCCAATCTCAACACCTCACGAGCCTTAAATTTATAATTGTAATTTCATTCTCTGTTTGTCAATTACTTTTAATTCACACAGCATATTCCCATGTAACATATTAGTAAAAGTCTGTATTATCAGATTTACTTTGGCATGTCATTGTACTTTGAACGTTGAACCCAGACAAATGGATTTGTGAGAACCAGTCCTTTGAATTATACCTGTACATGCTTGAAGAAGGGGATAGTGACTTGTGTATCTATACCGTTTCTGTATCTGTTCACTTATACCCAACCCCTCATCTGGTACAATAATATAAATTACATACCTAATTTGACCACTAGAGGTAGTCCTTAAGCTTTCTGCAGTTACTTTTTTCATTTTTGCATGTCAAGCACTTTGTTCTGTTTTGTGAAGTGCTATTAACATGAAGTGCATTATTATTAGGTATTTGCACAGTATCTGTGGATGCCTGTTATTTGTGTGGGGTTTAGGTATTATTATTATTATTATTATTATTTTGAAGGCCCATATCTCCGCGTGTGACTGGTAAAAGGTTTTCAAATTTGTAACACATATATGCACCCCGCTAAAAATGCTTAGATTTTTTCACTGTTAATTGCTGTGTGTGTATGTGTGTTTGTATGTGTGTGTGTGTGCAGATGTATGCATGTGTGTGTGTGTTTGTGTGTGTATGTGTGTGTGTGTGTGTGTGTGTGTGTGTGTGTGTGTGTGTGTGTGTGTGTGCATATATGTGTGGTGCATGTTGTGTGTTTAGACTTCATGAGTG
>OMNS01079914.1:0-11318 GCA_900303225.1 Laemonema laureysi
TGCTGATGCCCTGCGCACCAACAACACCGGTCTCTACCGCCCTCTCCACCTTTCCCCTCCTTATCCCATTTTTCTCCCCTAACGAGGTTCTTCACCTTGTTACATCTAGCCGCCGCTCCACATGCACCCAAAGCAGCTGTGCCTGGGTCAGGGTTAGCATCACTAACCTTGCACCCAAAGCAGGGGTGCCTGGGTCAGGGTTAGCATCACTAACCTTGTACCTAAAGCAGCAGTGCCTGGGTCAGGATTAGCTTCGCTAACCTTGCACCTAAAGCAGCAGTGCCTGGGTCAGGGTTAGCGCTGCTATGCCTAGCACTAAGCACGGGCCGTCACACAATATGACTCCAAACGTTTGTTTTGTTTTCATGAGACAATCTGATAACGCACATTCAATGTTAGAGGGAATGTGGGCTACGTCTAAATATGCATTACTTGGAATATGCATTGAATCCATTTAGAGAAATGAGATTTGTGATAACAACAACTAAGATCACCAAGGTGGGGCCATTTAGGGAAGGCTGGCCAAACAAGCATGTGTAGCGATGTATAATGCGTAGTTGTTATTATTCCTGCTAACACAACCAATGAATCAAACATTTCACATTTGTAGCTGGTTAACTACGGCACATTCTTCGGTTTCTTGTAGCCCCCACTTGCTGGTTCATTCTCTGGCTCTGCTGGTGCTGATGCTGGGGAGCGATGACGTCACAGGGTCCCATGCCGACACAAGGCCCAACTTTGTTTTGATCATGGTCGATGACCTAGGGATTGGCGACGTGGGTTGCTATGGTAACAACACCATCAGGTAATATGATACGCTATCCTTGGTCAGGCGCTGTTGTGTTTTGTCAGTTGTGCAACAACTATTTGTAAGAACTTGATTTATTGCTTTATGATATTCTTTTTATTATTGTTACACATATTATAAACACTTTTATAGTAACCCTTCTGCTGTTAGTGAATTTAGTTTAGTATGGGGGAAAGAAACATGACATCACTCAAAAGTGAACCTGGGTGAACTGGGGTCACCTCAGGGCAGCAGCAGTGTTGCGCGGTGCAGTGGGTCGGGGCCATTCCTCTAGGAGATAAACAGGGTCACATGTCATGCCCCCCCACCCCAAGATGGCAGATCATTCCAGATAGGCCCATATCAGTCTAAGAACGAAAACATCAACGACTTATGCACACTTTTCACTATTTGAAAAGCAAGTCCAATATTTAGTTTTCACCCTTGTTTGTTTGTCTTTTTAGAGAAATTTCAGTAGTAAATGACATGTAACATTGTATGTCTGTTCTGTTTCATCTATCTTTAATTTTTAACCTAACACACAATTAATGATTAATTGAAACTGTGAAGCCTATCGCCTCATCGTAGCTTTATCTACCGTCTTCATATCGAGTTCTCTCGGCCTCTCTCTCTCTAGGACACCCAACATAGACAGACTGGCTCAGGAGGGTGTGACACTGAGTCAACACATCGCCGCGGCTCCTCTTTGCACTCCGAGCCGAGCAGCGTTCCTGACAGGACGCTATGCGCTGCGCTCAGGTAGAGCACAGGCTCTCCATTATGTTCCTCAAGGGGAGAGAGCTGCAGTCAGTCTCACGCTAACCGCTAACCGCTTTCCACTCCTGCTTGCATTCACTGCTCAAGTTCTCTCTTGGAATTGTTGTTGCCGGCCTGAACACTGGTTTACTTTATTAATATTTGTATGTATATATGTATGTCTAACATAACATTAACCAATCAAATATTCAATTTTTTTCAATTTAAATGTGCTGAATGTATTGGATTTGTACTAAAACCAGATTTGTCATGAATTAATTGAATGCATGTTTTTGCATTTTTATTTGCCTTGGGGTAGCGCAGGTTGGAAAAAATGTATAAATGGTTCATTGTTTGGGGAAATTGCATTAATGTTTGACTTGATCAACAGGTTGCAGTCAACATGTGTTTCACAATGTGTAAACTTGTGTGTGTGCTCATATTGTATGTGTGTGTGTGTGTCAGGGCTAGGTAGTCATGGCCGTGTGCAGGTGCTGCTGTTCCTGGCCGGGTCGGGGGGGCTGCCCCCCACTGAGACCACCTTCGCCAAGCGCCTTCAGAAGCAGGGATACACCACCGGCCTCGTGGGTAACATGACTATAAGAACCCCTCAGTAACATAATGCTGCATAGGTCAGTCCTGAAACTCTCTAAGCTGACTTGTTTCTCTTTAACTGGCTGGGATACCTCTGGCTAACCCCCCCTTCCCTCCAGGTAAATGGCACCTGGGTGTGAACTGTGCCAGCAGGGGAGACCACTGCCACCACCCCAACCACCATGGCTTCCACTACTTCTACGGCCTGCCCTTCACCCTGTTCAGAAACTGTGTTCCCGGGGAGGGCAACGATGTGCTGGCTGACGTGGAGCTGGCCCTCCGACACCTGTCCCTGCTGCTGGGGCTCGGGCTGCTCACTCTGGTGTGTGTGTGTGTGTGTGTGTGTGTGTGTGTGTGATTTACTGGCATTGTGTAGCAGAAGCTCCCTGCTACAAGCCACCAAAGCTTTTCCTTGGCTCCTCCAACACCGAGACACATGTAGAGGTTGATTAACCAAGTCTTCTGTAAAGTTGGAAAATGGTTTGCAAGCAGAGCAGGTGGTACATCGCTCCTCCTTTGTGTGTGTGTGTGTGTGGTTTATCGGTGTGACTTGATTGCCTAATGCACCACAGGTGTGCAGCCTCACCCAGCAGTCCCAGAGTCTAATCAGGTAAGGCTGCTTAAACCAGCCAGCACACACACACACACACGCGCGCAGCAGTGCACGATACATGAACGTAGGTTGAAATGTTAATGTCGCATAGATCTTGTGTGCAACTGACATATTTTTTCGATGGATTTGCTTCCAATTCGTTCCCATGCATGTGAGAGAAGCACATGTACACGTGTATGTGTCCTGGGAGGAGCTTATGTATGACTACTTTCCAGTTTCTGATCACAGCCCTTGGTCTCAACTGTTCTTGTAATGCGTCCATAATCTCAACCGGAAGAAAGTATTAGGCCTACACTATAGCCTATTAAAGTCTATGGTAGGGTTAGCATCGCTGGGAATGGGGACAATGGCATTTATTAGCCTAGTTGTTGTCTTTCTTGGCCTTTAATATTTTGTGGAGAGAAATCACGTGTTTGTGATTTGAGCTGCAGTGATGGGATGTAATTGTGTTATGGGGATTTCCTTTGGACTTCCCTGTGTTGGCGTTAGTTCCTAACATGGTTATGAAAGCAATAACCTGGAAGTATCAAATTCGATGTCTTAATAACTTAAGGTGGGATGATATCTATCGTTCGGATGAGATGCCAAGTCATTCGAACGAGTCAATAACTCATATTGACCCCCTCCCTGTCTTTGTTGTTTTTAAAACCATACATAAGACCTGTATCCCGGACTCAATCACTATCCACTACTATACATCCACCAGTAACAGTACATCCACCAGTAACAACAGTACACCCACCAGTAACCACAACAGTACATCCACCAGTAACAACTACATCTACCAGTAACAATACATCCACCAGTAACAATAATACATCCATCAGTAACAACAGTACATCCACCAGTAACAACAATACATCCACCAGTAACAAAAAACAACATATGTTTCTCTTTCAATTAAACACAAGATATTGCAGCCTTAACCACCATTAACAACCAATGGTGGTTAAGGCTGCAACTCTTCTCTACACACAACACTGTGAAGGAGCCCTTCGAAGTGGACGATTTCAATGCTCTTTAAGTTAAGTGTGTGCTGAGCCCCCTTGGGGTACTCAAGGGGATAAGAAATACAATGCAAAACGCATTCTAATGCCAAAGTGGCATCAATGTCTGGCGACGGGCCAACAGGGAAGATCTATTTTAGAATATTATAGTTCAACCTTGTGTTTGCCTACAACAATGTTCTGCCTTAGCCTGTCCAAGTATCCAAAATAATGCTCTTAAAAAGTAAATCTACTCTCAGTCAATCTACTGACCTCATTGAAACAGTAGAGCAGTTTGCAGTAGTCTTTCATGGGGATTTGTAGGAGTAGGATCTGAATTAAAGCAGGGCTTTGCCCCATCACAAAGCCCTGTCGCATTTGTACTATAGCCCCGTAGCCCACTCAGTGGCTGTCCCTTGGCAGGGTTATGGATTCACGTGAATTTGACGCTGCTCTTTTTAGATCCCGATTGGTTTTCCTATTTTTTATATTCATCATAATGTTTTGGCTACTGCTCAGCTGGGCTTGTTTTAGCTTGTTTTTATCCTAGTAGCTAAGCTAACAAACAACTATGCCCTGTGACAACTGTATCACTCAAAAAACCAAACACAAAGATTGCTGAACTTAAGGATGATATTCGACGGCTTTCTGAAGAATTGCAGAAGAGGAAGATTCCCTTTTGACCAGCCTCATTGACGTGGCTTCTGGGCGGTCCAAACGGATTGCTCCTCAGCGCAACCATCCAGGACACAGTTCTGTGGGACCCTTCCACTTGTCCTGCTCGACACTGAACCATCAGTCGTCTTGGGCTGAAATGGTGGTCCATGGTCGCAAGAGAGACGTGGACGGGGCTGCCTCACCCGCCTCTCCAATCATGTAGCTCGACACTGTGTCTCTGGGGGCACTCTGTACTAGTTCTCCTATCTCTCAGAAAGGACTATTTCTTTGTCACTTGGTCCCTACTTATCTGAAAATACTGCTCTTTCCTGTGGTCTGTCTCAAGATTCTGTCCTGGGTCCTTTATTATTTGCTTTGTATATGCTTCCCTTAGGTCATATTATTAGCAAGTTCAAAAGTATCTCATGTCACTGTTGCGCTGATGATATCCAACTGTAGGTCTCTTTTAATCCTGATGAGACTTGTGACTGTTTTGCACAATTGTCTGGTGGCCATTAAGGTCTGGATGGCTAACAACCTTTTACAGCCAACTGCAGATAAGACGGAGGTCCTTATCATTGCTTCGGATAGCATGGCTGCTCAGGGTATTGGCTCTCTTTTTGTCAGTTGTACAGTAGAAACCTTGGTGTTATTTTCGATCAGGCTTTGATCAACATGAAAAATCCCATCCAACATGTATCCCATCCAGAGTGATCTGCTCCATCCATACATCACTAGGGCCCAGTAGTTCAGAACTTTGAATCCCTATCTGATCGGATCAGACTTTTTTGTCCCAGTATTTCAAAGCAATTCAGGATAGGATCGCCCTGATCCAGATTCAGACCAAAGGAGGTCACTTTGGTCCTCTGACCAGGGCTTACTGGTTGTCCCTCATGCTCAACTAAAAACAAAAGGGATCATGATTTTGAAGTGGTGGCCCCATCATTATGGAACGCTTTTCCTATAGGCATACAATCACCTCTGTTAACGCCTTTAAAAATAAGCTGAAAACGTATGTATTTATTGTTTTGCGTCTTTGTATTGTTTTATGGTCTTCATTTATGGCTTATGTTTTGTTTTATTGTTTACTTCTTTGTATTGTTCCATGGTCTTCATTTAAACAGTATTTACTCTTCTGAAGCACTTTATGACCATTGCTCTGTGAAAGGTGCAATACTAAATAAGCTTTACTTATTATTTAATTACCTTGTCCACAGCAGCATTGTGTCTCTCCATCAGCAGTGTTGTGGATTCACCTTGTCCACGGCAGCGTTGTGGACAGTGTCTGGTTTGCTGGATAGGTCACAGAGGGCTTCTATCTGACCGCACGATACGATGTCCTTCTGGGGTGGATACAGGGTTTCCTGTGGGAAGTGGTTCTAGAAGAAGAATTCAGGAGAATCTGGGAAAAAGAGCCAGCAAAGTGTTTTCTTAGTCTAATCACTGTTGCCGGCGTAGAAGTGCCCCGAGTGCCCCACATTGGGCTCGGCTGTTTATATGCAGGCTAGTGCCCCTACATAGGCAAGGCAGTTAGCTGGTGACTTGTGGTCACAGCTGGAGGCGTCACTTAACAGCTCACTGCTCGACACCTGTTGCTGTTTCACGCGATTCACACATCATTTGTCATTTTTTTCCTCATCTACTGATGGGTTTTAGCTTGTTAATGCAGTAATAAAGGCTCTTCTGTTTCCCTACACCCATATCCTAGGTTACTACTACCACCGCTCGTTCTCCCTGTTCCTTATTTACAGGTAACTGATGTCCTCACGACCTGGGCTTTGTTTTGTATAGATGGCAATCTCTCTTTTTCTTTCCCAAGGCCTACGGCTGGTTTGGTGGGGTGGGGTGTTGGTAGCCAAGTTTGGAGGAGGCAGACCCTCAGCTTGGAGCACCCATCAAGGGTGAACCATTGTCCGTCAGATCCGTACCATAGGTCAGCATCTGTGGGGTAGCGTCCTGCACCACCCCCTTAGAGGTGGCGGGGCAGGCCACCCTGGTTCTGGCAACGTGAGGCTCATCAAGGCGAGTAGCCTGGGACTTGGTGGAAATTGCTGCCCAAGAGGAGGTGCCAGACGTGGTTCCCCCTGTTGGGTGTTGCTGGCAGATAAATGGACGCCTCTGATTCCGGGGTGAGCAGTGTGGGTCGTTGGCCAGTAGGAGGCGGGATTTGTGCCTCCGGTGCCCACAGGGGTCCCCCATCCTGACAGGTAGCGTTTTTAGGCTTGCTTGTGTGCGTTGTTTGTATGCATGAGCCCTATTGTGTCATCAGTTTGTGTGTGGGCGTGCCCTTGCTCAGGGGTCTTAACACAAAAAACTGTTCCTTTCTGAGTATCAGTACCTACGCACATCACCTCACTCGAGGCTGTCATGAAGATATCCTTTTCTAATTTGTCAAAGGCTCATCATAAAAGCCCTTTCACTGGGGGTGTGTCCCTCTTTAGGCTCATTCTGTGCTGGGTCAGTCATTGGTGTATCCTGTGGGGGACGGACATGCATTTTCTTTATTCAATTGGTAGCATTTACCTTCATTCAAAAGGGAATTCTTTGAATAAAGACCATCCCACTATTATTGGGTGGCCGATGAGGTTGGTCGCTATCCCTGCCCCACACCTGACTATTAGTTTGTCTGATAAATGAAGTGGGTTTCTCCCATGTACTTCCTGTGGCAGTATCATCACACAGGTCGTATTAAATTCTTTACCCTGTATTTGCAGTAGTCTGCACAGGCACGGTCCCAAGTGCTGAGGCATGTGTTCCCTGACTGGTTCGTATTCAAAGTCTAGATCTTGTGGGGTGAGTCTGGCCACCAAGAGGAGTCACAACACACAGTTGATACACAGATGTATTCAAGGTCCCCCTGGGTTCCATGACTCAGGAAACGTAAGGGTTGGTGATAAGGGTGTCTGTTGTGTCCCCTGTGGGTCCACTTCCAGCTTCCCTTTAGCATGGTTAACCGTAAACCATGATGTCAGGACTAACTGACTAACATTCCACTAGTTTGGTTGATTATTCCTGGACCATTATGTTTAAATAGTGTCCACCCTAGTAGAAAGTTGTAGACACCCACACTCATCACTGCTGCCCAGTCAATCGCTGGGATCGGGAGTCCGAGAGGCCCTCCTCCAATAGTCCCATTTGACATCAGATTAGTCGCAGCATCAGAGGCAGTGATGTTGTCCATCATCTCTTCAGATGAGGTACCGGTCTCTGGAGCTGGTGTAGGGGCGGTGGTGCTCATGGTGTCAGGTTGTTGTTGTTGTCGTCTAGCTCAGCTGTTGAGTGATTGTTACTCAGCTGGTGGTGTTTACTTATTTTGGGTTACGGGTTTAGTCCTCATCCTCGTAACCCAAATCACTCAATTTGCTTTGGTCGATATCCTCGCCCAGAATATATTTGGGGTTGTGTTGTCTGTCTTCCCCCTGGGTGTTGACTTCACCAATGTTTTCTTGGGGGTGATTTAGAAACATATCCTTCCCCTTCTATAGTAATTGTTGCGGCGTATTGCTCCAGTAGATAGGCGGTCGGTCCGTCTCCTACCATTATGTTTAGGTCTGCGAACAGAAGAACGTTGGTGCTTTTTCGAGAGTGGAGAGTATATCTTTTTGTTCTTCTCATGGGCGGTCTGTACCTCAGTGGGGGGGGGCTTTAAGAGCTTTTGGCTTTTGACCTTTATTTTCTCGCCCTGCCCCGGCCCGGCTCTTCCTCACCTATGACAAGAGTCTCTAGCTCCTGTTTGGCTGTTACCTTCAAGAGAACTAGAAGTCTTATTCCCTGATTAAGTTTGGAATTCATAATCAACCTAGGATGCGTATTACAAATATTGGATTATTATTATACCCACTGGTATATGCCCCAGATGGATTGCCATAGCCAATTCCATACTCCTGTGAGTGCCTGATCAACTACGCTCCCTATTCCCTGGACTACTGTGGTTGCAACTGTTTTTACTCCCTCTCCTCTGTTATTTGTCTTTCCCAGTTCCAGAGTTGTCCCTCTTGGGAGGCTCATCTACCCAGAATTGCCATCACCAGGCCCCTAGCTTTGCCGCTCGTGGTTCTGATCTAGCCCTATACCTATATATGCTACGGAGGGTGACCGACACTCCCCGTGGTTTAGCGTTTCTTCCTTTTAAGGGTCATCCTTGTTTCCTTTATTTCCGTGTGGAATTCCAGGTCTTTCGTTTCATCTCTTTTCTCTAACGGGACTGTCTTATCGAATGTTATCTTATCTCTTATCTGTCCCAGTCATCCTTATCCTCTTCAGACAGGCTTTCTGCTTTTCTCATCTGACATTTCAGTCTCATCTGACATTTTATTTTCAGTGTAGCGGGGCTATCCTTTTATGTAGTCTCCTTTTCCTCATGCAAATTGTAGTTGTTTTAGTATCTCTAGAAACTTTAACTCTTTTAGGTTAGTTTCTCTTACTTCCTTTCCTTTCCTTGTGCCTAGATGGTGAAACCTAAGTAGCTCAGGAGGTAGAGTGGCTGTCTGGTAGCTGGAAGCTTGCTTGTTCGATCCCCGGCTCCTACTAGCCAAGATGTGAGCAAGACGCCTAACCCCAAACTGCTTCCGACGAGCTGGCTGTTGCCTTGCATTGTTGACACCACCGTTGGGGTATGAATGGGTGAATGTGAAGCACAATTTGTAAAGCGCTTTGGATAAAAGCGCTATATAAGCAGTCCATTTAAGTACTTAACTTACAAGCACTGCTTGTGTCGTGCAACTTTGCACTTCTTCAATCTTATTTTTAGCCTTGCTGCTGCCAGGCAGGGGACTATTTCCTGTAACGAAGAGGTGTTCCTCTTTGTTGTCGTGTGTAAAGAAAATCTTCTTCCCAGTCCTCCTAGTGGGTCACTACCCTTGTCCAAAGAAGGTTGCTGGAGCCTTGGGCGCCTTTTTTTGGTCTCTCAGGTGTTGCCCTCTAGGTGCCCTGGTTGTGGTGTGGCATCCTATTTCTAGGAGTCAATTCACTGTCTGGTTCCCTGCTCCTGCCCCTGCTTCCGGGCTTGGGAGAGGAGGGTAAATCCTCATACATCTCCTCAGGAGGGATCGTATCAGGTCACAGTTGTCATGACTCGCATCCACTATGATCACACTGAAACCAGAGTAGCCCTCCCAAAATCTCTAGTAGTACTCGGCAGCTTGCCTCGGGTGAGTGTTTAAAGACTCCCATCCCGAAGAGCGTCATTACTAGCAGGATATTTCCTTCTCTGCTCAGTGTCTCTCTGGTGACTCTATCGCCAAGATCTCCCTTAGGAGTAGTAACTGCTTACCCGGATATCCGGCAGGCTCTCCTCGGCCGACTTGGCCTCACGCATCTGCACAGGTTCTGCGACTATTTGGTAGCATCTCAAGGCAACTGTATTCACAGTAGTTTTCTTTGTGAGGATTAAAATACGTTTAAGTTTGCCCACCAGAGAATTGAAGAAGACTGTAGCAATTGACCCTGCTACATGCCACATAAGTGGCTTTTCCTGGGCGCCTCTGATGTGCAAGTTTGTACATAAGTTTGTAGGCAGCGCAGATGGTCGATGCTTGACATGTCAGCACGCTCTTGAGTATGTGTGGTGGTGGCTGGTTTAACCTGTGTGCCTTGATTGGCCAATGCACCACAGGTGCAGCTAATCTAATCAGTCTGACAGTGGCCAGGTGAGGCTGCTTAAACCAGCCACCAACCACACACACTCCACACAGACATTTAAAAGTAAATATTATTTACTTACTATACTTATTTATTTTCCCTTATTTTCTCGTAACAAATTACTTATAATTATAGTAACTTATAATTTCACTTATATGCAGTAATTCAGTTACTTTGAAAGAAGTAACTACTAACTAATTACTAATGTTAAGTAACTTGCCCAACACTGACCGTGGTACACGTTATGCATAAAAAGTACGCAGTTCCTGTACGCAGGAAGACGTGTGTGTGTACGTGTGTGTATTTTCTGCTTTATTTTTTACCCTAATCACCCACCATATGCATGTGTGTGTGCATGCCAGTGTGGTACCTG
Organism: Laemonema laureysi; assembly: GCA_900303225.1. Lineage (NCBI taxonomy): Eukaryota > Metazoa > Chordata > Actinopteri > Gadiformes > Moridae > Laemonema > Laemonema laureysi. The sequence continues at coordinate 10,407 of OMNS01079914.1, forward strand.
TGGTAATGTAATGATAAAAACTAAATCATCTAAAATTATTTTGCAAACATGAATTCTTTCCAAATGTCTTGAGCATTTTTGCAGCTCATATGGACTGTTCACCACTGTAAGTACATATGTGTTCGTGTGTAGTAGCCAGTGTGCAGTGTGTCTGTGTGTGTTCTTTAGGGGTGGGGGGGGTGTATTTTTATGGATTCCTCCAACTCGTGTGTTTTTGTTTTTGTGGTTCTGGCAGGTTTGTCTCCGCGTGTCTGGCCTGTTGAGTGTCAGCGTTTGTCTCCTAGCAACACTGACCTGTGTCACTGTTGTGGCGGTGGCTGTGTGGTTGGTACCGTTGGGATTCCTGCAGACCTGGAACTGCATCGTCATGAGGAACCAGGAAGTGGTTGAGCAGCCAATGGCGATGGAGACCCTGTCGAAGAGGCTGCTGAAAGAGGCCCAAAACTTCATATCAAGGTAGATGTTGCAATTAACTTTTACTACATGGCACTGAGGTAGCTTTTCTCTGGGCTCCTCTGACCACAGTACACAGGTGAATGTTGTGAAGAAACCTATTTATTCGAATGTTTGTCAAATGCAGGCAGAGCCGGTGGTCAATGCTAACACGTTAGCAGTCTGTGTGTGTGTGTGTGGGGGGGGGTGGCTGTTTTAACCTGTGTGCCTTGATTGGCCAATGCACCACAGTTGTGCAGCCTACCCGACGCCAGAGTCTAATCAGTCACCAACCACACACACGCCACAGTATGTTACGCATGAAACTTACTCATGAAAGTAGTAGACGATGCAGGCCGTCCAATAATAAGCGATGGACATATTTACTGCATCATGTTGAAGTTCTCAGGTGATTTCTCCTTCTCTCTTCAGGAATGCCGATCATCCGTTCCTCCTCTTCTTTTCATTGGCTCACGTTCA
>OMNS01079916.1:0-31321 GCA_900303225.1 Laemonema laureysi
GCTCTTCTCTCCTTTTGGTCACTGGCTATTTAATGACTCACAATCTCCTCTCTTCAACAACAATTCCAGGTCTTCTAAGTAGTTATGGTTTGAGTTTATCAATGCTTAGCTCTGGACGCTGACCAGCCATGTAGAGCGATCGGACAGCATGAACTGCACCACATCAAGACAGATTAACAGAAGGTCTTGAGTGACAACTGGAGAGTTTCATAAATGGCTGCCAGTCCCATCATGCCCCCCGAGAGCTTAGCCAATAGGGAGAAGCCCCGGAGTGATGATGCTGATTTCCCCCCTGGTATATATACTTTAACAACCATATTGACACTTCTGAGCAGTTGGAGCATTCCCAGCCTTGCCTCGGGTGTAGGGATTGCAAGGGGAAAGCAAAACTACACGGCCTTGTCACTGTGTAGTTTTGTTTTGTGGGGATCTTCCGAGGTTCAACCGTTCTCTTCTTGGATTTTTTGGAATCTTCTCTGGATACGGAAATTGTTGTTTAAGTCACCTGGGCCTTGTCCCATCAATTGAAGGCACCCTTGTGGATACAAGTGAGTAGTTTTCCCCTTGTATCCATCTGCTAGCTGCCTGCTTGTTGAAATTGATTATTTTTCTATCTGTAAGTGGAGAGAAGAGAGATGATTATTACACAGGGACGGGCCTAAATCAGGTTGGCACAAAAACACTGTTGGTTGGTTGACTGGTTTCCTTCTATAAAGTATTATGAAACCTTCCCTTTCCTCCATTTCTGTTTTTCATATGATGTAATTTCAAGGTTACTTTATGCATGTAATTTGGTGCAATGATTTCAGAACAGCCCAGAATAGCTCTGATAGCATTAGAGTGGCGTCTCGGCTGGGGGGCTATGTCTTTTTAAGGGAATCAGCAGCAGGGCTATCAGTTGCACCTCCAGCTATGTGCCACATGGTGGCTGTCAATCAAGTAGGGGTGGGGGGACAGAGTATTTTTGGCTACTGCCATATCTGTCCCTCAGATTCCAATCTGTAAACCTGCTTTTCCATGGGACTTTCATGTATTACATGTTACTACATTGACTTGGTAATGTTGGTTTGATAAGGCAGTTATGTTGTACAAATTGTATGCTGGATGTTGTCAACCTCAGCAAGATATGTAAGATACCTACAGACTATCAGACCAGTCCAGACCATAATATCCCCCAGGTGAGGGTCTGTTTCTGTTGGCCTGGTTCTGTTAGCCTGGTGCTGTTAGCCTGGTTTTGTTGACCTGCTTCTATTAACCTGCTTCTGTTGGCCTGGTTCTGTTCTGTTAGCCTGGTTTGTTAGCCTGGTTCTGTTGGCTAGCTCTTGTGGTTTGGTTATATTGCACTGGTTCTATTGGTTTGGTTCTTTTGGTCTGGCTCTGTTGGCTAGCTCTATTGCTCTGGTTCTATTGGTTTGGTTCTTTTGGCCTGACTCATGGTTTGGTTCTAGTGGTCTGGTTCTGTTGGCCAGGTCTAGTGGTTTGGTTCTAGTGGTCTGGTTCTGTTGGCTAGCTCTAGTGGTTTGGTTCTAGTGGTCTGGTTCTGTTGGCTAGCTCTAGTGGTTTGGTTCTAGTGGTCTGGTTCTGTTGACTAGCTTTAGTGGTTTGGCTCTAGTGGTCTGGTTCTATGGGTTTGGTCAGAGTGGTCTGGTTCTGTTGCCTTGCTGTAGTGGTTTGGTTCTAGGAGTCAGTGTCAGTGTGTTGGTTAGTGGGTAGTATGGGTAGGTGGTATTTGATGGACAGCAGCAGTCTGTTGAGCTGGGTCTGAGTTCCACGTCAAGGCTAATGACAGCACTATTCCAGGATCTTCCCTGTTTGCTCACCACATGTGTTGGCTAGCTCACATGGTACAGCCATCTCTCTTGCTAGGTGTCAGGTTTACTCCAACTCTAGGTCATCATGCGGACATTATTATTCATAATGAATGTTTTGTCCAGTTAAACTGTATTGTTTTGAATGGCATCTGCATTTTGTAAATGTTCAAATGTTCAGAAAACAAACCCAAAGCCAGATGGCTGTATGCTTTGAAGGTGTTGAGGCCTGGGTATGTTAAAGGCTGTTATTGATGAATTATCAATGATTGACACTAATGGCTGGAATATGCCGCAGCAGATATTTTCAGAGGACCTTTACTTCTGGTTTAATGTGAGATTTGGTTATCAAATGAAAGAAATAAAAATATGCTTATCAATATGGCTTCATGTGTTGAAGCCATATCGGTCAGTGAGACCGATGTCAGTTGAATATGTATTGGAGGAAAACATTAACGTGCAACATATGTGCTGTGCTTCTGAGCTCAGGCATGTTTCCATGTCCAGGCTAAGTGTGGACTATTAATAGATTCTGGCAGGCTGTGAGAGACAAGTTAACCCTATCAGTCTCAAGTCATCAATGAATTAAAGTCTATTTGTTAGCCTTCCATCAGACCCATATGTTGACTGTTGATTGGATGGCTCAGGAGACACACTATTTCTGATTCACTGGCTTACTGTCTCAGTATGGAAAGTTAACACACAAATGGACAGGAAGACAACAGGGTCACTCTGTGCCATGGATGAGTTGATAGACTCTGAGTCCACGGTACAGACTACATAAAGCCTACAGGCCATGGCGACTGACTTTATACAGCCTACAGGTCCACAGTAACTGACTTGCTGGATGCCAGGTGCAGACCTACAGAAGTGATGACTTAGGTCCTTCTGGTCTATAAATATCCTGTTGCTTCCTCTCAGCTGCTCCCAGTCCTACCGGCCGTCTCTCCCAGCTCTCTCTCTTTTAACAGCAATGCCGAGAGGTTTAACTAATTCTGGGTTCTGTTTCAATCTGCTTACATCATATCCCATGAACCTCAACCTAGCCAAGTTCTGATCTTGTTAAGTTGTGTTTTATAAGAAGCTAACCACATACTTTAGATGACTATATTAAGTTTCATGCTATCTAAAGGCCAAAGCACACTTTAAAATAAGTAGTTGGTTCAGTTCCTCATCTAATCTAATCTAATTGTCTGATTTGTTAGAATCCTATTTTTATATATTAAGAAAAGAGTATCTTTTTAACCCTGAAACACTTTTGACACTCCAGTGGCAGCAAACCCACAACCATAGAATAATGTGTTTTCACACATTTTTATGATGTTTACTTTGTTCTCTCTCTCCTCTCTCTCTCTCTCTCTCTCCCCCTCCCTCTCTGCAGGGTGCCAAGCAACATGTCAACACAGGCGCCAACATTCACACAGCCGCTGCAAAGCGTTGTGGCACTTGAGGGTAGTGCTGCAACGTTTGAGGCACAAGTTAGTGGTAAGAACAACAACGTTCTGTTCAAATTAATCTTAAATCATCTTGAATTTCATTGAACCTTCATTGAAAATGACAAGGTTCTCTAGTTACCAGTTCTGCCAATCAGTGATCATAGATATGGTTGATCAGGCTATCAGTGATTTTGATACCATGTGTCATGCTAACTGTTGGATGGTGGTAACTGGTGGATTGTGCTAACTGGTGGATTGTGCTAACTGCTCATGCTAACTGATGCCTTATGTCAACCAGGTTCTCCAGTTCCTGAGGTGAGCTGGTTTCGTGATGGCCAGGTTCTTTCCGCTGCCGCTCTTCCCGGCATTCAGATCTCGTTCAGTGATGGCCGCGCTGTTCTGAGGATCCCTGCTGTGACAGCCGCACACAGCGGAAGATTTTCTGTGAGAGCCACCAATGGTGCTGGACAAGCCACTAGCACTGCTGAGCTACTAGTTACAGGTGAGACATGTAACAACTAATACTTTCATCTAAGTGTAAAATAGTGGAGCTGATGGTAGTTGTGATAAGTAGGTGTATCTCTGTATGTTTTTGGAGTGTTCTTATAATACATCCATGTTTCAGTTATATTTTTGAGGTTGTTTGAGTTGTTTCCCTATTTGATAACTAAAAGTATCACTTTTTTGGTGAAAGTTGGTATCCAAAAGGAAACTGTATACTGTAACTGCACACCTTCATGCAAATTATTACTTACTACGAAACAAATACAAAAAGTCAACCTAGATGCAATTAAAATTAATGTTGCTTTTTTGCTAAATGAAAATTGTGCTGTATGTTACATACAGCTCCATATTTGTATTTTATTATAATTTTATTGACATGGGACAAATTAGCAGATTAGCACAGTACGAGGTACCAGGTGAAACATTAGCAGGTAGCACTGCTGAGCTACTAGTCACAGGTGAGACATGGGGGGGGGGGTTCTTACTCTATCGCTGGTCAGCAGCTGTCTGCCACATAGCGTCCCTTAACAAGACCCTAAAGGTTGTTTAGAAGGAATTAATGAGGATCGTATTTCTTCCCACCACATCTTTTCTCAGACATCAAAGTGCATGAGAGATAAAACCATGTTGAATATGTCCCAGCACAGATTCATATGTCCCCTATTTTCCTCAGAATAAAACTCATTCAAATCTCTCCTCTTTGTTGACAGCTGAGACTGTGCCACCCAACTTTATTCAGAGACTTCAGAGCTTGACAGTAAGACAAGGAAGCCAAGTGAGACTGGATGTTCGTGTGACAGGAATCCCGACACCTGTGGTGAAGTTCTACAGGGAGGGAGCTGAGATACAAAGCTCACCCGATTTTAGAATTGTTCAAGAAATAGACCTTTACAGTTTACTGATTGCTGAAGCCTTCCCGGAGGACTCTGGGACGTACTCTGTAAACGCCACAAACAGCAGCGGAAGAGCAACCTCTACTGCTGAACTCCTGGTTCAGGGTAATGTTTGACATTTGAAGACAACATTTCTAAAAGCTTGAATGAAATATAATAAATGGCTGTGGTTTCGATGTAAAATATGATTTGAATGTGTTTTTAATGTGCCCTTGTGTTTAGGTGAAGAGGCCGTGCCTGCCAAGAAAACCAAGACAGTGATTTCAACTTCTCAAATGTCTCAGAGCCGCCAGACCAGAGTGGAGAAGGTACTAATGAATCACAGAAAACCCTAGCCCTAACATTAACCCTAGTTCTAACCTTAGCCCTGATGCTAACTCTTGCCTTGATGCGAAGCCTAGCTCTAACACTAAACCTAGCCCAAACACTCTAGTTCTAACACTAGCCCTAACGCTAAACAGTGTGTCAGTGAGATAAACAGTGTGTCAGTGGGATACAGTATGTCAGTGAGATAAACAGTGTGTCAGTGAAATAAACAGCATGTCTTACCTTGCTAAGTAACAAACTCTGTTCTCTTGTGTCTTCAGCGGGCCGAGGCTAGTTTCCAGACTACCACCATGATGGAGATGCAGGTAGAAGGAGGCATTATGACTCAACATTTAGCACACAAGACCCCCCCCAGGGTTCCTCCTAAACCTACCTCCAAGTCCCCCACCCCACCGTCGCTGGTGGCCAGGGTGGCCGGAGGTCGCCAACAGTCTCCCTCACCGGTCCGACATGTGAAGGCCCCCACGCCCACACCTGTCAGGTAAGAACTACACCCCTGATGCACTGGAATGGTTCGGCTATCTTCTAAATTACACATTGTGAAAAACCGTGGTCTGCAACATCAATTCTGTTTCCACAAACAAAACTGGTGTATTATCTTAATATAGTGAATACGTAGTTAATACTACACCAATACTAACTTATTATCATATTAAGTTAGTACTGCTGCAGTACTAACTTATTATCATATTGTTATATACCTGCAAAGCCTCATGCTGGGACAGGAATGACAAGGTCTCCCCTCATCCCCAGGCCCACCTCTCCCTCCTCCAGACTCTCAGTGTCCCCCATCAGGCCTGTCAAGTCCCCCCTCACCACCCGCAAACAGCTGGCATCAGGAGCCGACATCCTGCCCCCCTGGAAGCAGGGCGGCTACATGGCTGAGGCCGGCTACACCTCTATGACCTCCACCCAGCTCCACACCTCCTCCACCCAGATGCAGGTGGAGCAGCACTTGGAACAGCAAATGATGACTGTCAAAGAGGTAGGAGCCTAGTGGTCGGATACAAACACCACACTGCCCTCTAGAGGTGGATGTCTAACTTACACTTTACTCACCTCTTCCTAGACAAGAGATGATCAGAGACCGACTGGGTCTCGTGTCTTAATATCTCCTAACATATCTTTTCTTCACCACCTCTTCCAAGACCAAGTCACACTGATGTTGATCATCAATCAGCATTTTGTTAAATGGACCTAATATTCACAGATGTTTTTTTATTATTTATCCGTGTCATCATCGTCATCATCATCATCATCATCATCATCATCATCATCATCACCAGCAGCAGCAGCAGCAGCAACAGCAGCAGCAGCAGCAGTAGCAGCAGCAACAACATAATTGAGTTAATGCCACTTAACTGTAGTGGCATTACAGTAGAGCTACAACATTATATAGAGCAGGGGTGGCCAAACGTTTTTGGTTATGGGCCACATACAGAAAAAGGAGTCACGGGCCAAAAAATATGAATTGTGGCAGTTTTCAACCAGTTACAATGCAGGAAAATTGATTTTCTAATAACTATATGACACTACTGAGCAGTTTAACTGTTGACATTACAGTACTTTTTTGCTGTGCTCACATATTACAGAAGGCATTTCGGTATCTTACATTTTATTTTATTTTTTTTACAATACATTTTATTGCCGTTTATTATTAGAGATGTGTTCTAATGGCCTGTATTCCATTCTATTTTTGGCCCGTGGGCCGTAGTTTGGACACCCCTGATATAGAGTATAGCCTCAACAGTATACAGTAGAGCCTCAACAGTAGGCAGTAGAACCTCAACAGTAGATAGTAGATCCTCAACAGTATATAGTAGAGCCTCAACAGTAGGCAGTAGAGCCTCAACAGTAGACAGTAGAGCCTCAATAGAAGACAGTAGTGCATCAACAGTATACAGTAGAGCCTCAACAGTAGAACCGCAACAGGAGACTGTTGTGCCTCAACAGTATGCATGCTACCAGTAAGGGCCTGTGATGAGCTGTTTGAGATATTTGTCCCCCTCCCATGGTCTTCTAGTATCTGTAGTATTTATATCTAGTCGGTGTGTCTTTCTCTTATTGGCTCCTCCTCTATCAGATGTTAATGTTCAGGTTGCTGTCTGAGTGACAGTCCCCTCTTCATCACGTTGAACTGCTCTGGTTCATCTGATGATCTGAATTTATCCAGCTGATGATTTTTTTGCCATGGATACGCCGAGATCCATATGCTGTATCCAACAAGCTGCTTGTTCTGTCTCCAGGGGGAGGGAGGTGGAAGAGCGGGGGCAGTGGCCACTGTGATGGCTGCTGTTGACCTAGCTCGTGTTCGTCAGCCTGTGCATGTGGAGCGATGTGGAGCTGAAGAGGAGCCTGTAGACTTACAGCAGCAGGCTACTGCTCAACACGTTAGCCTTGAACTAAATGTGCCACTCTCCCAGGTTAGACGGGCTCTGGGATCTTGGACAGAAATGACAAGCTTAGCGTCAGCTTGTATCCAGTCTGTGACTGCAAGCTATCAATTAGACTATATACTATTGTGCATTTTAACATGCACATGCCATGAATTTGAATAGAAAGTGTAATTCAACAGATAATAAATGAAGATCATAGTCTTGTCATTTTTGCGTTGTTTCAAATAAAGACATCATATTGATTATATATCGATATATTGATAATGATAACTCTGTTGGTCACTCTAGATTCAAAGAACCACAGAAACCAGCAGCCAGGTGGAGACTGGTCTTACCCCGTCCCCACTTCCAAAGTTCACAGTTTCTAAAGTTACTGTTCCAAAACATGACTCTAGCTATGAGGTAAGGACAGGCACCTTCAGGCAAGCAGTAGACTACCATAACCTAATACAGTAACCTGTATAGGAAGTGTTCATTACCCTTCACCCACCAGTCACCAAAACGTATTTCTACATATTAATTTGAATGCAGGGTTACAATAGTATGTGGCTTCATCTTTTATCATTGTCACTGCTTGCCTGAGATACTCAATAGCTAACAGTAGAAAATACTGAACAGAAATTGTTTCCTTCCAAATAACCAATGAGGATACAACGATTTGTTTATTATTTGTAAGCTCATTCTACTTGTATCTCAAAGTCAAGAATTAATTACATTTTCTGTGATAGTTTTAACAAAACTAACATCATCGTCAACCAGTCTTGGCTTCTGAAAATCAAGATATGTCAAGTGATTTTCTCTCATTGACGTTGGTAACACTGTTCTCCTCGGGTTGGTCAGGTCTCGAGGGCAAGCTCTGCTATCTCCACTCTGCAGAAAGACTTATCCTCCCTCTCGACCACTAGAAAGATCATCAAGCCAGTCAAGTCTCCCAGTCCATCTTGTAGGGTTGTGGAGACACGAATGACCCCCGAGCCCTCTCTTTTCAGAGACGTGAAATACATGAAATATCAAAGCCATTTGGCCTCTCCCTTCCAGTCAGGAGTGGTGTACACAGGCAGCATGGAGGGGATGTATGAGGACTGGGAAACCCTGGGGAAGGTTGGTAGTCCAGCATACCGACATCCCTGGGATTCCTTTCTTAGACCAGTTCATACTGGTTTCCTAATCAGATATCCCTCTTTCAGAAATAGTGGTTCAGATAAGACCAGTAGCTACTGACACACTGCTTACTGTCTTCAACTCTTTTAGGAATAACATCTCCTACTAGACCAGTAGCTACTGAAACACTGCTTACTGTCTTCAACTCTTTCAGGAATAATGTCGCTATTGACCATCTATTGACCATCTATTGACCATCTTCAAGTCTTTCAGGAATGACAGCTCCTACTAGACCAATAGCTACTGACACACTGCTTACTTCTTACTTCTTCAACTCTTTCAGGGTCTCTCTCCTGATGCTCAATGCTGTCTTCTAGAGCTATATGTATTAGATGTGAATGACTAACTGATTGATGTGGAGATTAAGTGTTTATCAAGCTACAATGAGAGCAGAGAGATGACCTATCACTGTGTTGCAGGTGACTGAGGCTGCTGCTGTACCCACTCTTACAGAGAGTGTCATTCCCCCCACGCTGATAGCCGTAAGTCATTCTCCTCATTACCAGCCACTTTCATCATATATACACCACCGCTAAATTACAGGCCATTACAACTCTTATTCTGGATTCATATTTTCATTCACAGGGCTTAAAGAACCTGACTGTTACAGAGGGCGAGTCTGTGACTCTGGAGTGCCAGATCACTGCTTATCCCAGTCCGGTCATCATGTGGTTCAGAGAGGACTACAAGATCGAGAGCTCCATTGACTTCCAGATCAGCTGTGAGAATGGATTTGCCCGTCTGGTGATCCGTGAAGCCTTTGCTGAAGACAGCGGCCGCTTCACCTGCACTGCCACCAGCGAGGCTGGAACAGTTAGCACGTCCTGCTATCTGCTTGTCAAAGGTACTAGTAGGTACTAGGTGCTAGACTAGCTGAAGCTTTCATTTGAGCTTTCTTCTTTTCTGTTCCATAATGCAAAAGAAGTTGGAGGAATGTTGGAGACATATGACATGATATTTGGCAATATGGTACTATAGACTACTAGGCTACAGGGTTTGACAGTTTACAGTAATTGAAAACAACAACAGTTTTATTGTCAATTTCTTTCAGTGTCAGAAGATATTGAGAGCAGAGGAGAAACTACATCCATTGTTTCTGAAATTGGAATCACACAGGAGAAAACGTGAGTCACGGTGTTTGCTTCTGGTACTCATCTTAATTCCACATTTCCAAATAAACATATTACCTGAAGCAGCTTGTTTGGCTTGACCTTAGTATCTCTAACCCTAAAATGTCATGGCAGCATTGTGGTGGAGACAGACAGTACATCAACTGCGCCATTCTTCATCAAGAAGCCCAGCATCCAGAAGCTGGTGGAGGGAGGAAGCGTTGTGTTTGAGTGCCAGGTCGGAGGAAGCCCCAAACCACACATTATCTGGAAGAAGAGTGGCGTGCCCCTCACTACTGGATATAGGTACAGTCCCAAACACTTTACTTTTGTTTCCATCTGTGGGATTATGAGATTTTTCATCAATAACCTGCCCCTTGTCCACTTCAGATATAAAGTAGCCTACAAGAAGGAGACAGGAGAGTGCAGGTTGGAGATCTCCATGACTTTTGCTGACGATGCAGGAGAGTACTCCATTTTTGCTAAGAACCAGCTTGGAGAAGCCTCAGCTTCAGCGGCTCTGCTGGAGGAAGGTAGGTCATCCTTCAATACCTTAACCACGGGTTGCAGGTAAACCCACTACTGTACCTCTAGAAGTTGAGTTGACAAAACAGATCCATTGTTTAAACTGCTGTTTTCTCTTGATGTCTGCAGAGGAATATGATGCCTACATGAAGCAGTATGACGTGACATATAAATCTGAAGTGGTGCAGGAGCCCAAAGTGGTCTTGACCCAATATGAGATTGAACAGAGGAGGGTGACAACCCCTATAAGCTTCGTCTCAGAAACGGTACTTCCTAATACTTGTTGTACAGTTGTCTCTAATGTGCATAAGGATCTTTGCAATGCTAGACTAAACCTATTTATATTTCAGGAATTCCATATTTCTGCATTTGAGCAGAGGATCATCCAGGAGATTGAGCTCCGGATCATGACAATTACCTACCAAGCGATTGTGACCGAGGATGGAGAGCTAATGGTGACTTCAGTAGAGCACAAGGCCGTACAGCCAACCTTTGCCACACCAGTCAAAAACTACAGGATCATGGAGGGAATGGGAGTCACTTTCCACTGTAAAATGGCAGGAGTCCCACTGCCCAAGGTAACAAACAGCACAAATACTTTATTTTGATCAAGACTCAATAAGAATGTGTCAGAATTCATAGACCTTGTTTTCATCAATCATTTCAACAGATTGCGTGGTACAAAGATGGCAACCGTCTTCAACATAGTGGCCATTATCAGATGGAGGTTCTGCTGGATGGCAGAGCTAGCCTTCGTCTGCCTGTGGTGCTTCCAGAGGATGAGGGCGTTTACACCGCCTTCGCCAGCAACATGAAGGGTAATGCTGTCAGCTCTGGCAAGCTGTATGTGGAACCCTCTGGAGTAGCAACACCTCAGAGATACACCCCCCAGCCAGCGATGCAGAGAATTGGGTATGTTGCTATCCAACAGAGAAGAGATGAATATTGTTAAAGCTTAATTTCTTTGAATATAATGGTACTTATGAATGTCTAATATTTTCCCAGGTCTACATCCCCTCGTTCTATGAGTCGCTCCCCTGGCCGTTCTTCCAGCCGCTCCCCGGCTCGCTCTCCGGCTCGCAGGCTTGATGAGACAGATGAAGCTCAGCTGGAGAGACTCTACAAACCCGTCTTTGTCCTGAAGCCTTCCTCATGTAAATGCTCTGAGGGGCACACTGCCAGATTTGACCTGAAGGTTGTCGGACGACCGATGCCTGAAACATACTGGTTCCACAATGGTAAGTGCAACTAACTAATATTAACAATCAATATTCATCATGTCTGTCACAGAGCCCACTTTTAAACATGAACTTATCCTCTTCTACACAGGTCATCAAGTTGTAAGTGACTTCACCCACAAGATTGTTGTTAAAGAAGATGGAACACAGTCTCTGATCATCATAGCAGCCATGCCTCAAGACTCTGGAGAATGGACAGTTGTTGCTCAGAACAGAGCTGGAAAGTCCTCTGTCTCCATCACTCTGACTGTTGATGGTAAGATTGCAGGTCAATCACAGATTAAATATATTTTCATACAAACCTGAGACACATTTGATGTTATGAATGTTCTTAAACATCCACAGCTAAAGAAAGCCTGGCACGTCCCCAATTCACTGAAAAGCTGAAAAATATCAGTGTGAAGCAGGGCACTCTGGTCGAGTTGGCTGTCAGGGCCATTGGAAACCCCATTCCTGATATTGTCTGGCTGAAAAACAGTGATATTATTTCCCCACACAAGTACCCACATATAAAGTAAGTGTTTTGTTTAGCTGATGTTTTACTCCATTGTTTTATAATTATTAGAATTTAAGGTACATTCAACAGGGAATATATGGATATGGCAAATACGTTTTACTAATTAATTTGAATGTCTCTTAGGATCGAGGGTAGTAAAGGAGAGGCCAAATTCCAGATCCCTTCACCGGTTGGGGCTGACAGTGCCTGGTACACAGCTACAGCCATCAACAAGGCTGGAAGAGATACCACTCGCTGTAAAGTCAATGTTGAGGTAGACTCTGCTATGCGTGAACCAGAGAGGAAGCTGATTATTACCAAAGGAACCTACAAGGCTAAAGATATTGCTGCTCCTGAATTGGAACCCCTTCATCAGCGTTATGGCCAAGAGCAGTGGGAGGAGGGAGACCTTTATGACAAAGAGAAGCAGCAGAAACCACAGTTCAAGAAGAAGCTGACTTCTGTCAGAATGAAGCGTTTTGGTCCAGCTCATTTTGAGTGCAGACTGACTCCTATCGGTGACCCCACTATGGTAGTTGAGTGGCTGCACGATGGCAAACCTCTTGATGCTGCTAATAGGCTGCGCATGGTCAATGAATTTGGCTATTGCAGTCTGGACTATGAAGTTGCTTATGCTAGAGACAGCGGTGTTATTACCTGCAGAGCTACAAACAAGTTTGGAGTTGACCAAACTTCTGCCACCCTCATTGTTAAGGATGAGAAAGGCCTTGTTGAAGAGTCACAGCTCCCTGAGGGAAGGAAGGGAGCACACAGAATTGATGAGATGGAGCGCATGGCTCATGAGGGAGGACCCACTGGTGTGAGTGCTGACGAGGAGACAGAGAAGACAAAACCAGACATTGTCCTGGTTCCAGAACCAGCAAGAGTTCTGGAAGGAGAAACAGCAAGATTCCGTTGCAGAGTGACTGGTTACCCAACCCCCAAGGTTAACTGGTACCTCAACGGACAACTTATTCGCAAGAGCAAAAGATACAGACTGCGTTATGATGGCATTTACTACCTGGAGATAGTTGATGTCAAATCGTATGATTCAGGAGAGGTCAAGGTGGTTGCTGATAATCCTCTAGGCTCAACAGAGCACGTTGTGAAGATAGAAATCCAGCAGAGAGAGGATTTTAGGTCTGTACTCCGACGTGCACCTGACACTAGAGCTGCAGAGTCCACGGAGTCTGGAAGAACAGGCTTTGACATCATGAAGGTGGACAGATCTGGTGAGAGTTCCCAGCTGAAAGAGGTCATCAAACTGAAGAAGACCCAGAGAGTTGTCCACGAGAAAACCTCAGAGGAGTCAGATGAACTGAAGAGCAAGTTCAAGCGCAGGACAGAGGAAGGATTCTATGAGTCAATCTCTGCTGTGGAATTGAAGTCTCGCAGGAAGGATGAGTCTTACGAGGACCTACTAAAGAAGACAAAGGAAGACCTGCTTCACCACTTGAAGGAGAAAGAAGAGGCAGAGAGGAAGCTATTAGAGGAACAGGGAAATGTGACCATACCCACCATCAAACCAGAGAGGATTCAGCTTTCTCCCAGCATGGAAGCTCCCAAGATCCTGGAGCGTATTACTAGCAAGACCGTTGCACCCATGGATGAGGTTAAATTCCAAGTCAGGGTTGTCGGAAGACCAGAACCAGTATGTCAGTGGTTCAAGAATGGCGTTCAGCTGGAGAAGTCCGATCGTATTTACTGGTACTGGCCTGAGGACCACGTATGTGAACTGGTGATCAGGGATGTGACTGCAGAAGATTCAGCCAGTATCATGGTCAAAGCCATGAATGTAGCAGGGGAAGCTTCAAGCCATGCTTTTCTGCTTGTGCAAGGTATAGTGATGTTTATTTTCACAAACAATAACGACCAGTTCACCAGAAACATGCAGTATTTTTCTGTATTTAATTTAATTTAAATTAAAAATAGATCTGGTTTGTATTCTTAATTACAGGCAAGGCAACAGTCAATTTCACTCAAAATCTAGAAGATGAAACTGCTAATGAGAAGGACACCATGGTGACCTTCGAGTGTGAGACCAACGAGCCTTTCATCAAGGTGAAATGGATGAAGAACAATATGGATATCTTCTCTGGAGACAAATACAGGATGCACTCTGACAGAAAGGTCCACTTCCTCTCTGTGCTGATCATCGAGATGAAAGATGATGCAGAGTACAGCTGTGTTGTTATAGATGACGAGAGCATCAGGACCAGTGCAAGACTCCATGTTGAAGGTAAGCTTTAACTCTGGCTCTTTGTCCTTAGTGGCATAGAGGTGATGATTATTGAAGAAGCCAGTAGTTTATTAGAATGGCATTCCTTACGCTATCAACATCTGATGTTCAGGTGCTGCCCTGGAGCTTACCAAGATGTTGGAGAACATTGAAGTTCCTGAGACCTACTCTGGAGAGTTTGAGGTTGAGCTGTCCCGTGAAGATGTCGAGGGCACGTGGTATTTTGGAGACAAAGAGATCTCTAGTAGCAGCAAATATGCCATGTCCTCCCGCCGTGGAAGACACTCTCTGTCGGTCAAAGATGTCAAGAAAGAGGACCAGGGGAAATACACCTTTGTCTGTGGAGATCTGAGGACCAGTGGCTCCCTGAAGATGAAATGTAAGCTGATCAATGCCATCTCCCAGTAAATGATTAGAGATTTCACATCTGTGTTGCAATTTCAGAGTTCTGGGATGCTGTTGTTTGTGATTGAACAGAGAATAATTAGTAGTATCCATGTCCTCTGTCCTCAGTGCGCCCTGTGACGCTGATGCAGCCCCTGAGCGACCTGACGGTCTGTGAAGGAGACATTGCTCAGCTGGAGGTAAAGTTCTCCCAGGAGAACGTTGAAGGAACCTGGATGAAGAGCGACCAGGTCCTCTCGCCCTCAGACGGTGTCCACATGGTTATTGACAAACTAGTGCACAAGCTGCTGTTGGAGAATGTCACTAGAGATGATGCTGCTGTCTATTCCTTTGTGGTTCCTGCCCAGGACATCTCCACCTCTGGAAAACTCAGTATTCAGAGTAAGGACTATACATGAACAACCTGTACATCCAAATTACATCACATACTCAATATTATCCAGAACTCTTGTTTAATTAAATCGAATGATGGTTACTTGCATATACCAGCATCTTCTTGTTTTATGTATGGTAATCTCACTATAATAATCACTTTAACATGTGTTCTCTTGTCTTCACAGCCATTGATGTTCTGGTGCCACTGAAGGATGTATCGTCTATTGAGGGAACCAAGGCTGTTCTGGAGACCAAGATCTCTGCTCAGGACATTACTTCTGTCAAATGGTACCACAATGATAAACTTCTGACAGCCAGTGAAAGAGTTCAGATGGTGACCAAGGGGGCCAAGCAGCGTCTGGTCTTCAACAGGATCTATGCCTCCGATGAGGGACAGTACAAACTGGTGGTGGGCAAGGTTGACACCAGCTGTAGACTATCTGTCGAGGGTAAGATGATATATTTTTAAAGAATATCTAGACACTTTTCTAATTTGGGGATTTTGGCACCCTTTAAAGGCAAAAACCTAACTATTATTAATAAAACATGGTTACAGTTTAAAACCAAACCTGTTGGATCAGTTATGTATATTTCTATTATGTTTGTCCATGTTGACCGAGACGTATGAAATAAGTTTGTCTATATTGTTGACAGAGGTGTATACTTGTAATATGTTTGTATGTACGTTTGTATGTACGTTTGTATGTACGTTTGTATGTACGTTTGTATGTATGTATGTTTTTGAAACAAGGGTACAATGTGTAATGTGTATTATTGATGGATCCACCCCAACCATGCAAAAAACAACTCGCAAGTCGCAAGCACCCATTGTGCGAGATATATAAGACGTGAGATGAAATACCCTCAAAGGTGACGACAAATATATAGATACATCTTCCAAATGTAAGATGTAGCTTGAGATAAAACAAATGCGCAAATACAAAAGAAAATACCTCAGGACACCACTCGCAAATAAAATAAAATTAAAGCTGCTTGCAGCCTCAAAAGGTATTCACAGTACACACCGCGGACCGCAGCGACTGCCCTTTTCCAGCAAGTTGACTTTATGCTGTCTATGTGTAAATGTTGTAGCTGAGCACTTATGTGCATACCAAGTTTCAACCCTAACCATTTTGTATTCAATCAAAATTCCAAATCGTTTTTTTACGTCAGACACGTCCATAGAGCATGTGTACCCAATTTAGTGCCATTTGGACTGGTGGTTATTTAGAAGAAGAGTTTTGTTTTTCCAAAACTTTCCATGTGCACAAAAATGTACAAACAGACTTTATGGCTCCAAGAGGCAAAAACATTTTTCATTTTTCGTCAATCGTGCTGGCACGGCTGAGCATTTAACTTTGACTGTGAATTATTATGCCCCCTATGGGCGAAGTGGTACGTTTTTGGGGACCTGCTTACTGGGAATACATATGTTGTTGACAAATTTGAAAACTTTTTGAGCAATCAGGGGCGGAGCTATAGGGGCAAACATTTATAATAATAATATTTAAACCCTACAATAACAATAGGTATCCACAGACACTCTGTGAATACCTAAAAAAAAGAATGTATAAGCACACCACACCATGCACTGTCATGATCCGACGCGGAAATACGCAGAGCTGGGTTGGGGGTGTCCTTGTGGATTCGGGCCTTGTGTGTGTTTACCAACAAAGCACTGGTAGTCGCAGTCGGTAGTCGGTACTCGCGCACGTTTTAGCCCTTGCACAGATGGGTGTATACGATTATTCACAAATTATTTTTGTTTTTTTAATACACAGAGGTGCACATAGTGAGACACCTGGAGGACAAGGTGTGCTCAGAATCCCAGAATGTCATGTTTGAGGTGGAGCTGTCTCACGCTGGGATTGATGCAGTCTGGAGCTTGAAGAACCAGCAGCTCAAAGCCGGACCCAAGTACAAGATGGAGTCCCAGGGGAATGTGTACACGCTGACTATCATAGACACCATGAAGGATGAGGAGGGCCAGTACACCTTCCACGCTGGGGAAAAGACATCCAGTGCCTCGCTCTCTGTCTCTGGTATGTTCTAACTTAATGAACAACATCATTAGTAATGAGTTGGCATGCTTGTGATCTCTTTGTGATTATAAAATGTAACCACTGCATTTGTTTCCCCCACCACTAGGGGGAGCCATCACCAGACCCCTGCAGGACGTGACAGTGGCTGAGTCCCAGACAGCCCAGCTGGAGTGTGAGGTGGCCAATGCCAGGGCCGAGGGGAGGTGGCTGAAGGAAGGCCAGCCTGTGGACTTCAACGACAATGTTGTGAGTGAGGTGGAAGGAGCCGTCCGGCGCCTGGTGATCATTATCACCAGACCTCAGGATGTGGGAGAATATACCTGCCAGGTGGCCAACTCCAAGACCACAGCCAGCCTCAGAGTGGAGGGTAGGTCCATCAGGCACAATCACACATTTTCAACCAATAACTCAGTGGGTCAGAGGCTACACTGACCTGCTACTGTCATGTTGAGGTGCAAAGGTGCAAATCTAAAGCTTTTCTACATCTCTTTTAATGTCTTGATAAACACACAAACAGGCCTCATGCTGCCACAATGCATAGAAATTGACATCTAGACATTTTGTTGATTCTAAATTATTTTGAAAACAAGTGACGTGTGGTGTGGTTTGATTGTCTGGTTTGCAGCTGTAGTGACTAGAATCTAAGTGGTTTGGTTGGTTGGTTTTGGTTGATTGCAGCGGTGAAGATCAAGAAGACCCTGAGGAACCAGACAGTGACGGAGACCCAGGAAGCAGTGTTCTCCTTGGAGCTGACCCATGCCCAGGTGAAGGGAGCCCAGTGGATCAAGAACGGCGTGGAGCTGCAGACCAGTGACAAATATGAGGTCACCTGTGAGGGCATGGTCCACACACTGAAAGTGAAGAACTGCAACACCCAGGATGAGTCGGTTTATTCCTTCAAACTGGGCAAGCTGTCTGCCAGCTCCAGGCTCAACGTAGAAAGTAAGTCACCTTTTATATCCGCCTTATGACCATTCTGGTGCTCCAAAGACCTGATCATATGTTGACATGTTTCAATTTGTTTTGAAGCGATCAAGATTGTGAAGAAGATAAAGGATGTGACATCACTGTTGGATTCTACTGCTTCCTTTGAAATGAGTCTGTCACATGACGATATCCCTGTGAAGTGGATGTTCAACAATGTGGAGATCAAACCGAGCAACCAATGTAAGATCCTGACGGAAAGGAAGGCCCACAAGCTCATCATCCAAAACGTGAACTCCAGTAACACTGGAGAGTACACTGCCGTGGTGGGACACCTGCACTGTAGCGCAAACCTCACAGTAGAGGGTAAGAATATCTATGGCTACTCTCCAAACTGTTGAGCAGATGGTTGTAGATGTTTTTATAAAACATTAATTCAACTTTTAAATGCATTCTCTTTTGAAATTTTCAGCTCTGCGTGTGACCAAGCCTTTGAAGAATGTGGAGGTACCAGAGACCCATGTGGCCACTTTGGAGTGTGAAGTTTCCCATTTCAATGTCCCCTCTACCTGGCTGAAGAATGGTGTGGAGATAGAGATGAGTGAGAAGTTCAGGATCGTGGTCCAGGGCAAACTCCACCAGCTCAAGATCATGAACACGAGCAGTGATGACTCTGCTGAGTACACATTTGTCTGTGGAAATGACAGAGTCTCTGCGACTGTTACTATCAGCCGTGAGTTGAACAGAACAACCAATGACATAATGATAATTCATAGTATAATTAATTAGTAGATATGAGTGTAACATAAATAGACAATACGCTTTTGTATGGCTGCAGTTTAGCTACAGTAGACTCATGATAAACTGTTGTGTCCTCAGCTATTATGATCACATCCATGCTGGAAGACCTTAACGCCCAAGAGCGAGACACCATCACTTTTGAGGTCAATGTCAACTACGAGGGCATCACCTACAAGTGGCTGAAAAATGGAGTAGAGATCAAGTCGTCTGACAGATGCCAAGTCCGCAGCAAACAGCTGACTCACACCCTTAGCATCCGCAATGTCCACTTTGGAGACGGGGGAGAGTACCAGTTCACCGCTGGGTCAGTAGCCACAGCAGCAAATCTCTTCGTCGAAGGTATTCAACACTTCTTTCAAGACCAGAATTGCTTCTTGGATTGCTTTTGTCTCAGTGGACTGATCAATGTGATTATTTCTTCTCCAGCTCGAGTGATTGAGTTCACCAAGAAAATCAAAGACCTGAAGATTACAGAGAAGAAGAGGGCTACTTTTGAATGTGAAGTTTCGGAGCCCAACATCCAACCGATGTGGATGAAAGATGGACAAGAGTTGGACTTGTCAGAAGAAAGGTATTTTTGTTGCTTTTGTTTGGTTCAATATCCACGCTTCTCTTCTCTTTCCATATGATTTACAAATATGGTGTAATCTCTCTTCTCTTTCCATCTTACAGATATGTTGTTCAGGCAGAGAAGTTTGTGCATCGCCTCATGATTCAGACGGTGCGTATGTCTGACGCCGGGGAGTATTCAGTAGTGGCTGGATCCAGCGTGTCCAAGGCCCACCTCATCGTGGAGGGAAGAGACATCAGGATCACCGAACCAGCTGACAAGGAGATCATGGTGAGGCACACAACTGCAACACAACAATGCCACCATAAATACAAATAATGCCATCAGAAATACATATAACTTGGTCCTGTTCCTTGGTCCTATTCAAAGTCCAAACCTTGTCTTTTTTAAGGTTTTGGAGAAACAAAGAGCGACCTTTGAGTTTGAGGTGAATGAGGACGAAGTGGAGGGCCGCTGGCTGAAGAATGGAGTTGAGATCCAGTTCTCAGTTGAGGAGAGGTTCAACTATGTGACCATCAGGAAGATCCACCGTCTCACCATCTCTGAGACGTACAGAAGTGATGCTGGGGAATATACTTTCATCGCTGGCAAAAACAGGAGCACCATGAACCTCCATCTCAACAGTAATTCAAATATTATATATAAATAAGGGTTTTTACATGTACACATTTGACTAATAATGCAGGGAATGCATTCATTATCCAATACGATGTAATCCATACAGACACCTTAATATGAATGGATAAACATTTACATTTTAAATCACCTTCCACAGTTTAAACCGGTGTCTCATTTCTCTCCCTCTCTAGTCCCAGAGGCCCCTCAGGTCATCAAGCACATGGAGCCCCAGTCGGTAGAGGCTGGTAAACCAGTTCGCTTCACAGTACAAGTTACTGGTGTTCCCCAGCCACAGGTCTTCTGGTACAAAAACTCCCAGGCTCTGTCTCCTGGCTTCAAGTGCAAGTTCCTTCGTGATGGAAACGAGCACACTCTGCTACTGATTGAAGTGTTCCCAGAGGATGCAGCCGTGTACAACTGTGAAGCCAAGAATGACTACGGAACAGCCACAAGCACTGCACCACTCAACGTAGAAGGTAATTGCACCTCTGCACGAGTCACTAAAGTAAATGCTGTGGAGGTAGTGATGTGGAAGTTGTGATGGTGATGATTTGGAGTTTGTTATGGTGATTATGTGGAGTTTGTGATGATGTGGTGATGATGTGGAGGTGGAGGTGGTGATGGTGATGAGGTGGTGATGATGTGGAGAAAGTGGCGGTTGTGATGGTGATTATGTGGAGGTTGTGATGGTGATGTGGAGGTGGGAATGGTGATGATGTGGAAGTGGTGATGGTGATGTGGAGGCATTGATGGTGATGATGTGGGTGTTTTGTCTCTAGTGTCTGAGGTGGTGTCTCCAGACTCTGCTGCCCCTGTCGCTCCTCCAGTGGTTCTGTCGGCCATCGCTGACACTTCCGCACCTGAAGGGGCGCCGGCGCGCTTCCAGTGCCGCGTGCGCGGAGAAGGTAAGCGACCAACCAACATCTAGCCTGCTAACTTTCAGCAACAGTATTTAGATTAATTTAGAATTTAGATGTTTGGTGGTGAGTCGCTCTCTTTCTGGCCAGATGTGAAGATCAGCTGGTACCATGGGGACAAGGAGATCAAACAGTCTGACTTCTTCAGAATGTCCCAGTTCGATGACAGCTGCCAGCTGGAGATCTCCAGGGTCTACTCTGAGGACGAGGGACAGTACACCTGTGTGGTCAGGAACAGCGCAGGAACCGTGTCCTGCTCTGCAAGCCTCAAACTGAACGGTCCGTCATGCCAACCCTTATTGCTGATAATCCTTACTGATTGATCTGTACCTTGTCTGCCCTTCACACCATCTTACTGTTTGCAGAGGAATTCCTTCAGCGTTTAAATATGTACATAAAATGGTGAACTTCCTTTCAGAGCTTCCTTCTGAACCGGAACAGCATGTCTCCACCTGCCTCACCAGTCTACAGAAATATTCAATTGGGCAAAAGCCCACTTTTATCCAGCCAATAGCAAGCAGTACTGTGCCCCATGGGGAAGTGGCCAGGTTCCACGCTTGTGTATCCGGCACCCCAAAGCCGCACATCAGCTGGTTTCATAATCAGCAGCGCATTCAACCCACAAAGGATGTTGTCTTTCATTTTGATGATGTGACAAACACTGCCACACTGATTCTAGTTGATGCCTTCCCTGAGCATGCTGGGCAGTACACATGCAGAGCAGCCAATAGTGCTGGAGAGGCGGTGTGCTCTGCTGCTCTCACCATAACTAGAGAAGAAGGTAACCTGGTCCCACTCCAAATGGTTTCCCTTTCTTCAGATTAATCTGTTGCATCACCCTTCCCCTTGAGAGCCTGAAGTCACCTCTCTAGCTGTGCTCTGCCACCTCCTCCTGCATGATGCAGCCCCAGAAGATCCATCACCCCTCCATTCTCTTATTCCCCATTTTCTTTTAACTAACCTCACAGAGAAACCCTCCTCTCTGAGGTGATCGTCCTGAAGAAACCTCTTACCTTATTTTATAAGGGACACCTTCTGCATGACATTCACCCTCCAGTCTCTGTGTTATCCTTCTGCCAAATATACCATCACTCTTTAGTCATCATTAATTTCAACTCATTAAAACATGGTATCTTTTACTACTCACTGTCATCATACTTTGTTTGTCATAATTATTTTTTCATTGTTAGCCATATTATTTTAGACATACTTGTTTGTTCCATTCGTTTGTCTTAACCTTGACCTTGAATGCTCTGCCCTGATTGGGGTCCTGTGTCTAGGCTCTGAACTAATATCACATCTCCTCTCCTCAACAGTGACTCAAGTTAAAGAGCAGATAGAAACCAAGACTGAACACGAAGTCAAAGGTAAGGCTCATTGACATTTGTTCCATAATGACACTCCATTCCATTTTCACTGCAGCACACTAGGAAAGGGACAGTTCAACAAGATCTTCACCAATCTAATTGTTTACTTTAAAAGTGGTTTATAAAACCTGATTATGGTTTTACCCAACAGCCACTTTTAACATGTGTAAATATGTTATCACGTTGAACTATTCCTTTGAGTTTGATTTCCCTTCACAATGCATGGACTCTTGCATTGTTCTTCAATAGAAATTGTCCTCCATCTTGTAATTCTCTATCTGCTGTTCTCATGTTTTATTTCTGATAAACGTGCTTGATGTACCTTTGACCCCTGAGGTTTGCATCCATTGAGCCTCTTTTGGCATGAAGGTTCATGCGTTGTTGTTTTTTTATCAGGTGCAGGATGTGTCTTTTCATGTAAGATTCCAGACTTGAATGTGTATTTAAAAGATATGGATAAATAACCACATCTTTTAATTGTCTTTTAAATTGTCTGGAACTGATTACTTTCTCCTGCCAAATATCTCCTAGCCTGGCTTGCAGATAGTGGGATGTGATTCCTTTGGTTTGCCTTTAAATAACACCAGTAAACTATATTAGTTCGAATAAACGCCTTCTCAAACATTTCTACTGCTTGATTAAGCAAGTTTTTTAGAGAGCTTTCTCATTGGTACATTTCATCAGAGTATGAGGAATAGAAAGGGCGTTTATTCTCCTGTCTGCAAGTCAGGTAAGGAATATTCTAGTGCCAACAAGCCCGTCAGTTTAACTTGGAAACATCTATGCCTTTTTATAAGTAATTTATGTTTTGAAGAAATTTCCACAGAAGAAGGATCAAAACCTCCTGCAGGTTTCTTTTAAAAAGAATCAAGTCTTGCGTTTATTCGAACAAATATGGTGAGTGAAACTGTTATTTCTTATGGCTTTGTGACTTGCAGCATGCATTTAATATTTTCATGATTCCATTCAAATCTTTTTCCCGTTTATGCTTCAGAGGCTTGATTGTCTTGACAGCTATTTGTGTTTTTCTTTCAGAATGGCCTTCTAATGAAGGGAGAGAGGAAGAAAGCAGCGTTGATCTCAGCACAAACCAGGAGCTCAGAGGAGCATTCTCAGGCACAGAAGACATCCTGGATCAAGGGCTGGTATCAGCCATCAGCTCAGAGAACATCAAACCCTCGTTCACTAAAAAGCTAAAGTTGAAATCGGTTGTTGAGAGAGACCCTGCAGAGTTAAAATGTAAACTTGTTGCCCATCCTCCCCTGACTATCCTCTGGTTCCATAATAACAAACCTATTCACAAAGAGCACAGACGTAAGATTCGTACAGAGAGTAAAATGCACATGCACACCACACGTCTAGTTATTGAGAGCATCAAAGAGAAGGATGCTGGCAGCTACAAGGTCATGGCCATAAATTCAGAAGGGTCAGCAGAGTCCACAGCATCACTGCTAGTGTCTCTTAGTGAAGAGCAGTCTGCTAACTATCTGAGCTCAGCAAGGCGTTCTGCCAGAGCCCAGGAGAGCGCTGATAAAGTGGCAGAACAGAGAAAAGAGAGGAAGTTTAGAGTAGACCTCAGATGTGTTGGCTCACCATTTGATAAGACATCCAAAGGCCACCAGGTAAGGTCGAGTTCAAAGAGTCTGGTGCGTACGGTGTACTTCAGGTCAACTTCTCCTTCTAAAGCTGAAGCTTCAGCTAAAGAGTCCCAGCGTCTGGAGACTGGTTCTGAGCGTGCCCGGTCCCCGCCTGCCATGTTTGAAAGCTCTGAGCGTTTTAATGACCGGTTCAGTGATATCTACTGCGACAGACGCACAGGGGCCAGGTTCAGTGATAAGTTTAGTGACCGGTGCAGTGACCGATACAGCGAAAGGTTCAGTGATACCGAAAGCCTTCACGAGGTTAGAACCAAACTGACCACGCTCCAAAAGGCTGTTAAATTAAAGAAGAGGATGTCTATATCCACCATGTCCTCCTCAGAGTTTGATGTGGAGTCTGTAGCAAGTGAATCTAGCTATGCTGACTATGTGGACAAGCTCAGGGTCAAAGGTCCCTCTTCTCTGCCAGATGTGCAGCATTTCCATCGGTCATCTGAGACAGGTCGCAGGGAGTTTCAGGGCAGGAGTTTAGGTGTGGCTTTTCAGAGCAGGCAGGCTTCCAAGCATCGTATTAGGCACTCATTTGAACCCCAGTCCAGAACCCGGGCCATCCAGATACTATCAGGTGACATGACAATGACAGGTGAGAAGAAAATCACCAGCACATTAACTGAGAAACATGAAGATGAAAAAGATGATACTTTAGCTGATTCTCAGGCAGAGTGTGTATTGAAAAGAGAACTTGATAAGAACCTGATTGAGGTGGGTGGATCTGAAGTGCCATGCTCTGAAACAATTGGTACAATATCTTCATTAATCACAGAATCACCCAAAGCTAAGATTAGCAAATCGACCGGGAAATTCCTTGGTGACAAGGTAACACCAGGAAACGGAGAGGAAGAATATGAGGAGGAGTCTCTGAAGGCTCAGTATGAGAAGAGCCTGGAGGCCGACAGGATGGAGTGTGAGGAGAAACTCCTCGCTCTGCGCATCAGAAAATGGCAGCAAGGGATGCGGATGTCTCAGGATGAACCTTTTGAACCTGAACACGACCCCCCCTTGCCAGCAAAGGAACCATACTTGGAGCCTGAGGAGTGCATTTACAGCCAGGAGATGACGATCAAACCAAGACCAGATGTAGAGCCAGATGATACTCCACTCCCTTTTTCCCAGAAATCCCCCCAAATTAAAAAGTACTTGGGCAGCCCTGAAACTGCGCCTTTGCTGAAGCCTAACTCACCCAGGATGAAAAGAGAACCAGAGGAAGTAGAATCTGCTTCATTACAACAGAAATCACCCACGATGAAAGCCAGAGGCGAAAAAATGTTGTTTGAAAAGAGCCGAGAGGAGTGTGAGCTGCAGCTGTCCAGGGAGAACATCTCTGAGCTGAAAACAGAGAGTGAGTACTCCAGTGAGCAGGAAGCCTTGAATGATAGGATCATGAAATGGCAGCAGGGGGTGCAGATTGAGCAGGAGCAGACCGTGGAGCCCCCACCAGACTGGGTGGAGGCCTATTCTCCATATGAGGACACAGTTCACCAGTCTACTGATATACAGACGACCAGCCAGCCTACAGCACTACAGCCCAGAAGGACTTCTCCTGAGAAGAGAACTATGGAGAAATCAACCCTGGGTGAGGCTGGTCTTACTGGGCTACAGATGAAACAAGATGATACAATTCTGGAGGTACTGACCACTGAGGGTAGAGAAACCAGACTTCAGAGAGACAGTGAGTACTTTGTCAGTGAGGAGGAGGCCCTGGCTCAGCGACTTCTCAACTGGCAACAGGATGTCATCGACCAAGAGGAGGTGGTGGAACTGGAGTCTGAATGGTCTATGGGTGAACAACACTATAAACAAACTCCCGCAGAACCTTATGATTCCACTGTTTCAGGATATGACCATGCTAAAGTTCAGACAGAACAGCATCATGCAGTCATGTCTCAGGAACTCTATGAGTTTGAACCTCCTGCTCCATACAGAGATGGAAGCTACAAACAGTTCCAGGACCCAGTTCCTACAAAAGAATCATCACAGACTCACCTGCTAGCTTATAGTCATACATCTAAACAGGTGTCTGGATCCTTACCTAACAGAAAACCAACAGCTGCTCCCCCAGCTGCAGCAGTGCCCTACACGTCCCATCCTCACAGGGCACCTGAGTCTCCTGCTGATAGTAGGGAACACTGTTTAACGGACAGTTCTTCCAGCCTACATTACAGTTTCAATGTTCCCATCCAAGATCCCCAGTACTCAGTCCCACCATCTGTAGTGGATAGTAGCCACAAGGACTCCTCAGTCCTCAGCTGCTCTCCCCAGCTCTGCGGTGCACCGTTCCAGGGATCTGAAACAGGTTCTACTCAGGCTCCCTCTAAGATGTTGAAGAAGTCTTCTCCAGTGAGGGGACATCCTCCAAGCTGGAGCACACATGAGGGTCTGGCGATGGAAATAGGGAAGAGGAGAAGCAGGGAGTATACATTCGCTGTGGAGGAAGGCCAGGTCCAACAAACTGAGGCCTTGAGAGTCCAGCGTGACCAGATGGATATTGGAGAAGTGAGGAAGGAGAACATTGGGTCCAAAGAGACCGTTGAATGGAGGGATAAGAGCCTTGAGCCTGGCGCAGTAAGTGGAAAGATGAGTGATTTGGAAGCCTTTTTTGAAACCAAGGAGTCCAAGCATGAGAATAAAGAAGAGAAAATCAGGAAAGGCTCACCTCCAGTATTTGTAAAAGAAATTACAACCATGAAAGTAAAAATAGGTGAAATGTCAGAATTTACCTGTCAATTCCAGGGCGACCCTGAGCCAACAGTCACATGGCTTAAAGACAGCCATCCCTTAACTCACAACCCAGATTATGACATCATGATCAAACCCTGCCAATCAAAACTGACTGTCTACTACCCAACCACAGAACACGAGGGCACCTTTAACTGCATCATAACCAACAGTCGCGGCCGGTCCATCTGCTCTGCCACCCTGGAAATCTCAGATGAGAAGCTGCTGAGAACCTCAGGAGCCACTCAGGTGTTGGTGACCAAGGAAACCACGGAGGAACACCAGGAGCACTTGATAGAGGAGGAGCTACAAGCCTACATGAGTACAGGAGCAGCAACCCTCCAGGTGCCCCAGGCAGGAGTCCACAGACCCCAGCGCTTGGATGACTCCTGCACCTCCTCCCCAGTGGAGATTAGAATCACCTCTGCCACACCACTCCCTGACATGATGGAGGAGGGAAGTGAGGAGATGGCAGCTGCCATGGTTGGTTCCAAAGATTCCACCCAGCAGAGTAAAGAGGGGGGTTCCCAGGCTGTTAAACACAAGTTTACCTTCTCCTTTGATGTGGCTGGGGAGGCTCCAGAGGTGGTCACTGAGCTGGAGAGCACCCTCGGGTCAGAGGGAGTGCCTGTCACGTTACACTATAAGGTTACAGGAGATCCAACCAGTCAAAAGACTCACGTTGCTTTATCTGAAAAGAAGCTCAGCAGTTCCCATCTGAACAAGCATGGGGCTTCCAGAGAGCCACTGCCACCTATATCTGGCTGTGGTCTGCAGTCCTCTGCTGCTGTGATCAAAGTTTCTCAGATTAAGCAAGCTTTTGAATGTGATTCAGCTGTCACATTCAGATCTCCCTCCCCTACCGAGGAACAAAGAATGGAAAGCCCATTTCCTCAGGAGTTCATCCCAGTGCTGACGGAGGAAGCACATCCGGGAGAGATTAGGGAGGGAAGTCCTCTCATACTTAAACATAATGTAGAAGAAGCGTTCTCTTCCCAAACTACAGTATTTGGGGAGCCTGAAACTGTTCTGACATCAATGACATTTATACCACCTGAAACAGTATCTGATCAAACTAAACCTGGATCAATAGCATCTGTACCAGCTGGCACAGGGCCTTACCAAACTAAGTCTGGCAGGCTTGAGACATTTAAGCCAATCTTGGTGTCAGAGGACGACAGTGAGATCCAGCCTGGAGAAGGGGCTTCTTTGCTAGACGGCCACCTGGAGATGCATACATTTGTCCAGGAAGTGCAGAACAAAGCAGATGTGGTCAGACCAGAGCCTTTGCTGCCAGAAAAAATGGCTGAATTCACTGAGGCTGGTGAGGTAGAGGAAATGGAGATAGAGGCAACTGTTCATGCATTTGACAGAACTAGTAGCTTCATACCTTTCCAATATGACAGGACAGTGGCCAAGTGCTCCTCTAAAGCGTCTGCTACAGTCAGTGAGGTCTCCACACATAAGGGAATCATTGCTAGTTTATCATCTCCTATTGGCAGTGAGTCTAAATATCAGAGTCAGGAGGTCTCAGCTCTTATAGAGGAGGTAGCATATGCCTATCGGGAGGCTGGTCTTGATGTGGGTGAACAGACCACAGGAATCAGAAAGACTGCTTCTGTACCTGAGCATCTGAAAGAAGGTACTTTGAGTAAGGAGTTTAAAATAACAAAGGATCTGATGTCCATCCCAGAGCCCTCCATGGATAGTGGGGTCTTCCTCAGTATTCCAGATTCCCTGGCAGATCTCCAGGAAATTTCAGAAGGGATTGCTGATACTGACATTCTTGCTGATGATCAGAAGCATGTTGGGCTTCTCCAAGAGAGACCCAACAGGGAATCACAAATTCTTGCTGTGAAGACCGGAGCCGACAGCATATCATTTGGTCTAGCTGATGTAGCAGAACAAGAAGCTGAGAAGCAGACTGCAGCTAAACAGGTTAGCAGTGATCTTGACACTGCTTCAGCTGAACTGGGAGCCTCTGCTGGGATCATGGAGGTAGAGGAAGTAACCTTCAATGCTGTGTATGACTACTATAACCCTCCGACGGACTGGGGACGACCACTGTCCCCAGAGTCTGAAATGTCCATAGAGATAGGCAGCACCTTCAGTGAGGATATAGCAGATGCTGCTGAGAGGTTCTTCACCCCTGCCTCATCTACTGAGATCTCACAAGCGGTGGCAGAGTCTTTCCAAACTCCCATGTCTCCAGAGTCTTTCCATACTCCCTCTACCGGCATGTCCGCTGGGTTCATGACCCCTCCAGAATACCCCTTCTCTTCTACAGAACGGAAGAGAGCCTTGACGGCTGATTCCACTGAACGCTTCTTCTCTCCTTCTCAGTTCCTGGGGTCTCCTGTTGATGAGGGCATTGATATTGGACCTTCCATGTATAGTTTGGATGAAAGCCGATTCCTTGCTGAAAGCAAAGGGTCTCTTGGTCTTGGTTCGCTCCAGGAGAAGGTTCAAGGAATCCCTCCAGCCTTCCTCAAACCTCTCACAAAGAAAACGGTGTTTGAAAACGATTGTCTCATCTTTTATGCTGAGGTGTTTGGTCTTCCATCTCCAGAGGTGAGATGGTTCCACAACAAATCCCAGCTGCTGGCTGACGACAGAGTCCGAATGCACAGAGATGGAGATAACATCACACTGACAATGAACAGTGTTACTAAAGCAGACCAGGGGGAGTATATTTGCGAAGCCCTGAACTATGTAGGGGAAGCGAGAAGCGTAGCTTTAGTAGTTGTTGTATCTCAGGAAGTGAGGTTCATGCCTGCTCCACCTGCGGTGACTCATCAACACATTATGGAGTTTGATGTGGAGGACGATGACTCTTCTCGCTCTACGTCCCCTCAGGAGATCCTGTTGGAGGTGGAGCTTGATGAGAATGAGGTCAAAGAGTTTGAGAAGCAGGTGAAAATCATTACCATTCCTGAGTATACCGCCGATAATAAGAGTATGATAATTTCCCTGGATGTGTTGCCTAGTCTGTATGAGGAGGGTGCTGTGGACTTTGTCACACAGGAGAATGATGATCTGAAAATAGCATTTGAAGTAACTGAAATGCCCCCAAGATTCATCAACCCTATCTGTGACATGGAGACCCCCGAAACTACCACAGTGTTGTTTGAGTGTTCTCTCATGGGAATACCGTCGCCTATCATCTCCTGGTTCAAAGGCGATAAGAAAATTCCCCTTGACAACAACAAATATCTTCACTCCTCTGATGGAGACAACCACTTCCTGAAGATATGTAAAGTCAGCACCCAGGACAGTGGTGTGTACACCTGCAGAGCCATCAATGTGGTTGGGGAGACGGTGTGCAGAGCTTTCTTAAAGGTGTTGAGTGCTAAAACCTTCTCCGGTCAGACCCGAGGCCGGGAGCTCACCGCCGTCTCCCTAGGAAGCGCCAAGGTCCAGCCACAGAAGTTTGACCTGATGGTGGGCAACACATCCCTGGAGGGAGAGCAGGCATCAGAGATTGAGCTGGAGTTTGAGTTTGAGCATGAAGCCGACGAGTCCCAGCGTGCAGTCCGGTTGGTGGCCAACACTGATCATGAGATGAGCGAACAGGGAGAGAAATATGTCAGCATCAACTTTGATGTGTTCGCTGAGCCAGCTAAAGATGATAAAGTAGATTTCAAAGGAAAGTCATCAGATATGTGTAGCTTCCAGTTTCAGGTCACAGAAACGGCCCCTAAATGTATAATCCCACTGATGACTGTGACAGCAGCGCACGGTACACCTGTGATCCTGCAGTGCTTGGTGAATGGCAAGCCCAACCCCACTGCTCAGTGGTACAAGGATGGACAGCTGGTGCAAGACAGCAGGTGTATCATCCAGGAAAAAAGCACTGGGCATTTCAATCTGCTCATCACTAATGTCACACAAAATGATGCTGGGGAGTACAAGTGTCTAATACAAAACCAAGCCGGCCACACCGAAACTACTGCTCTCTTGAAGGTGTTGTAGAACAGAAAGAGGTGTTATGAAATGTATGTTAGGATTGTTTGAGTGTTTAAATAGTCATCTCGACTAGATGAGGCTGAACTGAATGGTGAGGGTAAGGGTTAGGATGGTTTTATTTAGTGAAAGAGGGTGTAGTGGAGCACAGAGTCGTTTTTCAGTGGATTTGTTGATGGTTGTATGTTGTGCCATTAAAATGGTCAGGGTTTACATTTGCTTTTCAAATCAATTGTCAGTTAATGTTTATTCGGACACACTGTGATACGCTACCAGTGTCAGTCATTTTGAATATGGTAATATACATTTTAAGTAGGGGAGTGACAAGTAATAAGTACAGTTTAAAGTCAAAAATATCATCATATGGATTTTGCTACCTGCAGAAATAAATAATTTTCATACTAAAATGTAAAAATCTGTCATATCATATAATTTCATATATAATACTGACATAAATGTCTTGGATACTTCATCTGGCATAACATTACATATTACATACTGCCCTGTAGATTACATATTTTATGGAAGTATGAAAATAATGATAAAGAAGCAGTAGCATCTCAACAGATGTGATAAATATCTATTCACATATACATTCACATAGGCATATACATTCACATATAGATTCACATATACATATACATTCACATGTACATGTACATTCACATATACATATACATTCGCATTTACATATACATTCGCATATACATTCACATATACATACACACTTGCAAACATCTGAAAAAATGGTCTTGTGACCTCAAACTAAACACTACAAGAAACATATCATATAGTGACCCTGACATTTAATTCACCAACAATTAGACATCCTT
>OMNS01079918.1:0-12221 GCA_900303225.1 Laemonema laureysi
CCCAGTTACAACTAGATGATGCTCTTCGTGCCAATGATGATCTAAAGGAGAACAATGCCATGGTGGAGAGACGCAACAATCTTCTGCAATCTGAACTTGATGAGCTGAGATCTCTGGTAGAACAGACTGAGAGAGGTCGTAAACTGGCTGAACAGGAACTGCTGGATGTCAGTGAGAGAGTTCAGCTGCTCCATTCTCAGGTAAAATTAATTCAACATGGTAAAATGTCAGAATTTCCTCATCTAATGTTTAAAATGAGTCCCACATAAAATCTGACTCATGATTATAGAACACCAGTCTACTGAATCAGAAGAAGAAGCTGGAAGGAGATATCACTCTGCTTCAAAATGAAGTTGAAGAGGCTGTGCAGGAGTGTAGAAATGCGGAAGAGAAGGCCAAAAAGGCCATTACTGATGCTGCCATGATGGCAGAAGAGCTGAAAAAGGAGCAGGACACCAGTGCTCACATGGAGCGCATGAAGAAGAACATGGAGCAGACCATCAAGGACCTGCAGCACCGCCTGGATGAAGCTGAGCAAATTGCCATGAAAGGTGGCAAGAAGCAGGTCCAGAAACTGGAGGCCAGGGTAGGTGTTTCTTTCTCCATTCAAAACAATTGCAGCAGTGGTGATTGGAAAATCTTCTTTTACTAACAATCTCAATGTATTGATGCTTAAGTATATTTGTCTCATAAAGGTGCGGGAGCTAGAAGCCGAAGTCGAACTTGAGCAAAGGAAGAGCAGCGACTCAATTAAAGGAGTCAGAAAATATGAGAGGCGCATCAAGGAACTTACCTATCAGGTACATTGTAATGTTATAATTAACGATTTATAGTTATCATATCTATCTATCTATCTTACATATGTACATATTAGGACATCGTCAGATGTCAGCATCAGATCTTGTACTTCAGGCAATACGGCGTCAGATTCAGCCAAAAAGATTCAGATCACAAGGTAGAAATATGTCAGGTCCCAGGTGTAAAGCGGCCTTGGACAAAACGGTATGAGACGGTATGGGCCAAAACAGTCAGACAAAATGGCCTAAGACATAATGGTCTCAGATATAATATCAGACAAAACAGTAGAAAACAATGTAGCAGAACAAATCCTGTTGGACCTCTGTTGGAGTTGTCCAGCAGTATCATGTTAAAGGTCCTTGCCACTGGTTACATTGCATGTTTTATTCACTCAAATACAATCTATCTCCATCAGCATCAGCACACCCTGTAAACTCTCTAGATTGAATAATATCCACATTTTCTCTCAACTGAAAATGCAGGCAAAATGAAATGCGTATCCGTTTGGCAGCGTAGCAGACGCTTAAACTCACGTCTGGTTGATATAAGAACAAACATAACATATTACTAATGTAATTAATGCTAATGCTAACCGCCATACTAAGACTAAATATGATGAAAACTAATATTTAGCTAAAAGTCTCTTATTTTTGTTTTATTTTATCTTTCACTGCCAAATGTTTACTGGTTTGTTTCGTTTGGTTACCTTTTAATCAGCAGTGTTGGCCACGGCTTGAAGAACCTTATTGGTTAATATGGATATGTGCTTAATGACGTAGAAGAACCTTATTGGTTAATATGGATATGTGCTTAATGACGTAGAAGAACCTTATTGGTTAATATGAATATGTGCTTCATGACGTAGAAGAACCTTATTGGTTAATATGAATATGTGCTTCATGACGTAGAAGAACCTTATTGGTTAATATGAATATGTGCTTCATGACGTAGAAGAACCTTATTGGTTAATATGAATATGTGCTTCATGACGTAGAAGAACCTTATTGGTTAATATGAATATGTGCTTCATGACGTAGAAGAACCTTATTGGTTAATATGGATATGTGCTTAATGACGTAGAAGAACCTTATTGGTTAATATGGATATGTGCTTAATGATGTAGAAGAACCTTATTGGTTAATAAATATAAAGCTAAAAGATAAAGCTATCTAAAGCCAGAAGTGACACACTCAGCGGCCCAAGTCAATGTGGGTCTAGTGGTGTCAACGTTTGGAACCTGACCAGAGA
This sequence comes from Laemonema laureysi, assembly GCA_900303225.1. Classification (NCBI taxonomy): domain Eukaryota; kingdom Metazoa; phylum Chordata; class Actinopteri; order Gadiformes; family Moridae; genus Laemonema; species Laemonema laureysi. Next base: position 2,047 of record OMNS01079918.1, read on the forward strand.
TCACCACTCTTTTAAATATTTCTTAGATTTTTTTTCATTTTGAGAATACATGGCTGACTTAGACATTAGACTGACAGACATTAGTTCAATCTGTGTCTTGCATTTGGAAGCTCTATCAATGTATTTATCAAGTTACATATCAGTTATGATCAGAACTATAAGTCACACGATGTAGGCCCACCAAGTTTAGTAGATATTATGCCTCAGACAGAATAGCTGAAGTATTTTTCGTTTGAGGGGTTACACAAGGAAAGCAGAAATAGTTTAGTAGGACATAAATAATAATGGCAACAATGACATCAACCTTTTTAATTATATTATTATATGAAACAACAAATAATAACGAATCACATAGTTGAGAACTCTACTCTGTGCATAGGCTTATGATGATGTGTGTCTGACACTAGAACACAGTTTGTTTTATAGGCTATATTGTAACATTTGCGAGACCTATTCAGGTCCTAACCCTAACCCTAACCCTAAGTCAACACTGGTATTACTATATACTGTATATTAACTATATGAATGAATGAATAATAACAAATCACGCTGTTGAGAACTCTACTCTGGGCGTATGCCCATGTGTGTCTGTCACACACTTATTGTATTTAGTTAGTGGTATTTATATTATACCCTATCATAAAATGTAATTGATTCATTTAAGAGACATTTAATATATTTGGTTTGTTTCCGACAGACGGAAAACACACACTTGTGTCACTCCGTGATGATGAATTCAGTTTGACGTTCGATATTACCCCTTTTTTGCCTCCTAATCTCAATAGCTCATTGAGACTTGTTTTAACGTATTTAACCATTTTAAACTGAAAAGGAAAAAACATTAGTTGATAAAAACGCGATTCTGTCATGGTCTCCACTGGCTCTGTGTCATTCAGACAGAGAAAGATATGCACTGTGAATGCAGATATTTCCTTGATTTATGTAGATGTTTTTAATGAACAATTTGAATATTCGTTCAGGAAACCTAACGATTATCCAAAGCTTGAAATTATGTACTCGGACCCGCCCAAAATATGAAGGACGTATTATCCAATTTGTTGTTGCTCTGACACCGTTTGGTCTGATGGTGTCCACTCCTACAATGTTTGGTCTGAGGCCGTATTGTCTTATTCTGACACTGTTTTGTCTAATGCTGTTTTCTGGCACAGTTTTACCAGATGCCTTCTTCTTCTTCTCTGATGTTGTTTGGTTTGAGGTCGTATTGTGCTGTAAATGAGACCTCCTTTTCCCCTTGAGCCATATTGCCTGAAGTACAAGATCTGATGCTGAGGTCTGATGATGTCCTAATATGTACACCATACATGAATGCTCTCAATTCTTTTATTTATATTTTTCATCAAGACTGAGGAAGATCGCAAGAATTTAGCTCGTCTCCAGGACCTGGTGGACAAACTCCAGCTGAAGGTCAAATCCTACAAGAGAACTGCAGAGGAGGCTGTAAGTACTACAGATATACAGATAAGAACATCTGCAATATTAAAAACACAATACAATTCACTTTAATAACTAATAACTAATAATCACTTTTATGTTTTCCTAGGAGGAACAAGCGAACAACAACTTGGGTAAGTTCCGCAAACTGCAACATGAGCTGGATGAAGCAGAGGAGAGGGCTGACATCGCTGAGTCCCAGGTCAACAAGATGAGAGCCAAGAGTCGCGATACTGGTTCCAAGGTCAGTCCTATTTGATCCATACTCCACCAAGATTTTTAATATTGTTAAAAGAAATGTTATTCAGATACTGATAGTTTGTATTCATGGTCTCCAGAAAGGACACGATGAAGAGTGAGACTACAGCATCACAACTCTTGATGGCAGTTCCTCTCTCTCAATCCAATGTGTGCATTAAAAAGTACATTAAGCAGAATTCACATCATGTATACTGTTATTTTATTGTGTACAAAATAAAACAATACACAATGCAAACACATGTCCTGTATTTTCATTGAAATTAATTATTTTATTATTTGTTATCATTTTTGTGAGTTATTGTTATATTATTATGTCCTCAAGTGAGACAATATATTGTTTTGTTTCATAGACCATGTCTCTGGTGGTAAGATGCAAAACCAAGCCATTTAGATAGAGCAGTTAATATACCAGCTGAGGGTTTATAATTGCATATTTTTATTTAGCATTTTAAAACATTATATATTCATTGTTATTAGTAAATTACATTAATAAAAATAGGCTTATGTTGATTCAAAAGTAGAACAGAATTATATTCTAAAAGAAAAGAAAGAATCAAAAAGAAAATGTGTACATCCTTGGTTTTCTTTAGTGTTTCCAGGAAGCTTTTCAGGATTTCAGCTCAGCTCACTAACCTTGACCTTCTCTGTTGTTATCACAAGAGGGAGACATCGGTACTTATGTCATTATGGAATCATTCTATTAGTCAAATGCCTCAACATTTTCTGTGTGGTACTATTATTGTACTAATTATTCAGGAGGAATAATTAATAATTATTCTTACATACATGCACACATATTTAGTTTAGTGTTTTTATAGTAAAGGAGCACTGTAGAAATTCTTACAAATGTGTGTGCATCTTTGAGTGTATAATTATATTTATATAGAATACTTAACTAAAATGTCATCACGATTGGAACATAGTGTCTTTAAAATGTGTTATCACAAAAACAAATAAAGAAAGCCTACCTTTTGATAAGTTGTCTGTGGTGACTGATTAAGGAGTTAGGTCTGTGAACAGAAAATCCACCAATGATACTGCCAGCTACCAAAGTGGAGACCACTTATAACTTGCGATATAAAAGTTATATATAAAAAGTTATATATAAAAGGCATTGTATGGGGGGGAGACAATGCCTTATTTGTGTCTTAATTGAAAATTGGAATCTGACAGGAATCGCCGCTTCTGTCACTTGACCAGTTTGTCTTTCAGAAGACAAAGAAAGACAGGTTGGTGAAAAGTTATGACGTCCTACATGGTGTCGGAAGCATTTCTGCAATGAGACAGCAAGACAGCTGAGTATGGCGGGGCTCCTAACATAGAGTGGTATGTTCCACCCTGGAAGCTCTGCTATGAACCTCAAGGTTAGAGATGGACTCTGTACACACGAGGTGTGGAGTTGTGAAAGTTCAGAGGGGGTGAAAGTAAAACGAAACCCGTGGCAAGTACAGTGAAGGGTGAAGCACTTTCCTCCACCATATTAATACCTTGTAGACACCTCACACTTTCTCCTACTGCACAAACATGCCACTTGACAGTCATCTTGACCTACGGCCGTTAAGAAGTTGTAAATCCAACAAGACCATACTGCTTCATAGCTCACCACCTTATTATGTATTGCTTGTACTTATATCCTTTGCATCTATGGAACCATAATTAAAATGCTTTTGAATTGAAGATCTTAAAGATGAATGAGTTATCCCCAATACATTTCTGTTTTACACTAACAATTTCATACTACTTTAAGATTATATTATATTTAAGATGTATAATACATGATGACATTATATATCTGTAGCTATTTAATATGTTTTAAACACATACGCAATAAGCAATTGTAACTGAGGAATAGTCCAAACTGCATTTGGGACTGCATGTATCTAATTTTGTTGTATTAAAAACATTCTGCATTCACACCTTTCTCTAAAAATATCCTAACATCAGAGTGATAGATAAGGAAAAGAAGCAGTGGCGACTCATGAGCCTATGGTCCAAATCAGGAGATGCAGGGCTGGAGGATGGCTAAAAATGTAGTCAAGTGTTCAGGTCAACTCCTCCTCTCCCCTCCCAAACAATAGAGTCTTTTTTTTATCTTGTGACACACTGCAATCAAACTAAGTTCCTACCTCCATATTTGGAATGATAGAGCCTTATATAAAGAGTAAAAGAAGGAGGAGAGTCTCAGCTTCGATCCATCAGGTCCCTTCTGTGCCTAGAGGGAGCGGACAGACCAACACTGGCCACAGCACAACAAAAAAGGCTTTCTCAGATAAGAATTTTTAAGGTCACAGAAGCCCTCTTGAAGCCAACCTATTAAAGGTATGTATTGCCATTTTTTTTTTTTGAGTGATTATTGAATACTTGATCCTTTGAATGATCCTTTACTGAAAGCAAATTGTAATTTACCGGAAGTACTTAACAAAGGAACTTGTTTCTCAGGTCAGGTAGACCCTTGCAGCCTTAGACATGGGAGATGCCGCAATGGCAGAATTTGGGGGGGCCGCCCCTTTTCTGAGGAAGTCAGATAAGGAGCGCTTGGAGGCGCAGACCCGACCATTTGACATGAAAAAAGAATGCTTTGTGCCTGACCCCGAGGTGGAGTATGTGAAGGCCAAGGTCACTGGAAGAGATGGTGACAAAGTCACAGTTGACACTGAGCTGGGAAAGGTATTGTTCCTCCAACCACAAACATCTACAGTATTGTCTACATCTTGGGATGAATATCCCTATCATGGAATGTTGTGGCTTTATCCTATTCATTTTTAGGACCATATTACAAACCACATTTGACACTTGACACAGACATTGAAACAATAAGTATACATACCCAAAAAACAAGCTGCACTCATAGTTTTACTAATAGTGTGCACAGGGTGGAACAATTTTATAATCTAAAATAACTAATTCAAAAAAGTTATAGTGTAAGATACATTTGCATTATATATGTAGTAAGGTTGTGTAGTCTGGAAAATGAAGGACAAAAGTAAATGATCAACTGTATGCTGTAAATCATCAGACGGTAACTGTCAAGGAGGTTGACGTCCACCCCCAGAACCCACCCAAGTTTGATAAAATTGAAGACATGGCGATGTTCACCTTCCTTCATGAGCCCGCTGTGCTGTTTAACCTCAAAGAGCGCTATGCAGCCTGGATGATCTACGTGAGTCTTCCAAAACAACATTAATATGAAAAAAACATCATAACAATATATACAATACGAAGCGTCCACTTGACTGACACAAACACGTCTTCCTCCATAGACCTACTCAGGGTTATTCTGTGTGACTGTCAACCCCTACAAGTGGCTGCCAGTGTACGATCAGTCAGTGGTCAACGCCTACAGAGGCAAGAAGAGGAGTGAAGCTCCTCCCCACATCTTCTCCATCTCTGACAACGCCTACCAGTACATGTTGTCAGGTAAACAGAGTACATGAAAAATTTTATCATATACTTTGCCTACATATTTTCTTGTCTTTTATCTTTCCCGATTTTCCCCTCACAGACAGAGAAAATCAGTCAGTTTTGATCACGTAAGTCTAATTTACGAATTGAGAATACATTTTTACACATGGCATGGCAACATTCTATATGCAGTGTTCAATCTTAATGTTGCAATACTGCTTTCTAGTGGAGAATCCGGTGCTGGGAAGACTGTGAACACCAAGAGAGTAATTCAGTACTTTGCCAGTATTGCTGCTGTTACTGGAAAGAAAGAAACTACAGGATCTGAGAAAAAGGTACCAGCTAACAGCGGGTTGACCAATAAGCATATAAAGTATAGAATAATTTCTTGTTAAACCAAATATGTACAGCTATATGTATTCATTGTATAAATAATAATTCATGTGCGATTCATATTTACTTGTAGGGTACCCTGGAGGATCAAATCATCCAGGCCAACCCTGCTCTGGAGGCTTTTGGAAATGCCAAAACAATCAGGAATGACAACTCTTCTAGATTTGTAAGTATACATTAACATTTCTCAACACCTGATAAGCAATTTCTGAATGACAACATCTCTGTGATTACAATGTGACCCTGTAATCAAATACAAAGCATTATAGGAATACTCTGACGTTTTGGGAAATAATAGGGTACATTACAGGGTTTCATATTAATATATTAGACTGCCAGTCTAATTTCTACTGCCACAGTAAAAGATCAGCGCCACTCTATCCAGAGTTGTTTACTCCTAAAAGTATTTATATTTTATTATTTCACTTTTTTTGGGCCACTGGACCGATTTCCTAATCTGAGAGGCTTGCTAACTAGAGGCCCTGAATGAGCTGTGCATGTTTACTTACACACAGTCTTGTTTTATGCAATGTAATGTATGTAATGTATGTAATAGTTATATGTATGTAACACAGACGTCAACACAACAAAATCAAAGAAAGAAAGTCAAGAACTGTTGATTGATCCATTGTGTATGTCAATCAAGTTCAAGTTAGAAAGATATTCATGCTCTACTGTACCATGAGCGGTGTTAACTGAAAATTGAAGCAATGGTGTAGGAGCAGCACCTGCCTCCATCATTGCATAGTCTGCATGGATGTGGTAGTCTGCTACAGTAGTCTGACTACAGAGAATGTGATGATGTAAGGATCGCAAATTGTGTTAATTGTGCTGTCTTGTGTTCAAATAATACAATTTAAAAATAATTTGTGTAGCGCTGGGCTGATTGAGAAACAAATGGTACAGTACTTCTCATTTGACTGATAGATGTGGAAAATAACCTTATTTTCCAAAAAAGTCTGAGTATTCCTTTAAATCATGTTGACAAGAGGGATAGCATTGTGTGGTTCATCTAACGTTTTTTGTTTTCAATTGAGGGTAAATTCATCCGAATCCATTTTGGTGTCAGTGGAAAGCTGTCATCAGCTGACATTGAAACATGTAAGTCTAAACAAGCAAAGAGCTCACAGCACATTGTGGGTTTGGGTCATAATGGTTCAAAACTAAATATTTATTTTCAATTTGCTGAAAATTCTGCATTGGCATTAAATCTAAAAAACAACATTGCCGCTTTTATTTTTTATTTTTGGGTAGATCTATTGGAGAAGTCTCGTGTCACCTTCCAACTTAAGGCTGAGAGGGACTACCACATTTTCTACCAGATCCTATCGCAAAAGAAACCGGAACTCCTGGGTTTGTATTTAAATACAGCAGCAAATAGGGTCTGGTAATCATTGCAAAATCGTTGTATCACAAACTATTCAGGATCCAAATAAAAGGGCAATTTGGTATGGAAATTGGTATTTCAACGTCAACAATGTGTAGAGCAAATAAATATGTGCAACCTTCCAGACTACATTTTTTACCAAGCAGCATCGGTGTTCCCAACCTTAAAAATGTAGGAGCACCAGCAATATTTGATTATGTTGTTTATGTAACTAAATCTGTAATTAAGACAGAGCTCTAAAAACTTGTGGTGAGAGCCATCCGCAGAGTCTTGCGAACACCACTTCAACTTTTCAACATTGCAAACTCATAATCTCATTCTGTGCATCCAGGACAAGGAAAATTAATTATTAGCCATTTGGACGCTACCATAGGGACCTGACATAATCTGTAGTTCCATAACAATCACTAAAACGACTGGAGACATTGACTAAATCATGCGACTAATTATTATAGCACACCCTGCTACTTATTTAACATTTTTGGTCGCACTGTACATTATTTGGTTGCATATGCCACCAAAACGGTTGTAGTCTGGAGGGTTGATGTGAAATTTTTTTAATTGAGTGCGTTTGAAACTATATTGTGTTTGATGGTCCAGAGATGCTGCTAATCACCACCAACCCATATGACTACCAGTACATTTCCCAAGGACAGACAACGGTAGCTTCTATAGATGATGCTGATGAGCTAATAGCTACTGATGTAAGTAGTACAATAGTGAATAACCCACAGATACAAAGTGCTACTATATTTCTGTCTCTAACCAGTTAATTGTATTTTGTTTAGGACGCGTTTGATGTGCTGGGTTTCACCCAAGAGGAGAAAAATGGCATTTACAAGTTGGTAGGTGCCATTATGCACTATGGAAACATGAGGTACAAGCAGAAGCAAAGAGAGGAACAAGCGGAGGCTGATGGCACTGAAGGTGACTGATGTCATTCAATTAGCAATTAAAAATAATCTTTGTGTACATAATGCTTCATTTTCATTTTGCTTTACAGATGTTGACAAAGCCTCATACCTGATGGGTCTAAACTCTGCTGATGTCATCAAGGGACTGTGTCACCCAAGGGTGAAAGTAGGAAATGAGTGGGTCACAAAAGGTCAGAGTGTGCAGCAGGTGAGGTTCACTATAATAAAAGGACAATCTCCAAGTTGACTAAAACGTGTATGGTTAGGTCACAGCAGTTAATGTAAACCTCTGTTTGGTGAAACTGTAGGTGTACTATTCCATTGGTGCACTGTCCAAGTCAGTGTATGAGAAGATGTTCATGTGGATGGTCGTGAGAATCAATCAGTCTCTGGAAACCAAGCAACCTCGCCAGTACTTCATTGGTGTGCTGGACATTGCTGGGTTTGAGATCTTTGATGTAAATATTGACATGTTTTCTAGATGTATAATATAAATGTGGTGAGTGTGAGGACAGTTGTCTCACTGCTCCACTGTGTCCTCCCATTGAAGTTCAACACGTTTGAGCAGCTGTGCATCAACTTCACTAATGAGAAGCTGCAACAGTTCTTCAACCACCACATGTTTGTCCTGGAGCAAGAGGAGTACAAGAAGGAAGGCATTGTTTGGGAATTCATTGACTTCGGTATGGACTTGGCAGCCTGCATTGAACTAATTGAAAAGGTTGGTTCATGTGTATGGTTTAATGACGATTAGCATTGGCATATTTCTTCAACTACATATTCAAAATACATATACATATATATATTTTTTTGTTTTTAGCCCATGGGTATCATGTCAATCCTTGAAGAGGAGTGCATGTTCCCCAAAGCCAGTGATGCAACATTTAAAGCCAAGTTGTATGACAATCACCTTGGAAAGAATCCCAACTTCCAGAAACCAAGGATCATTAAGGGAAGACCAGAGGCACATTTCTCCCTGGTTCACTATGCTGGTATTGTTGACTACAACATTGGTAATTGGTTGGTGAAGAACAAGGACCCCCTCAATGAGACGGTGGTCGGACTCTACCAGAAGTCAAACCTGAAGTTGCTGGCTATGCTGTTTGCTGGCTACTCTGGTGCAGACTCAGGTGTGATTTTTTTCTGATATTAATATAAACCCAGTTATGGCACATAGGCTCCTGTGGAATGACAACTTTTTATTTGTATTGTATTTATTTGTATTTACAGAGTCTGGAGGTGGTGGAGGAAAAAAGAAAAAGGGTTCCTCCTTCCAGACTGTGTCTGCATTACACAGGGTAATTTTATGTTAACATGTCAGTTAACACTAGGGGTTTAACGGTATGCTAAAGTCACAGTTATATATGTACCTTGTTTTTTCATTGATGGTTCAGTTTTGGTACAGCAAAAAAACAGACATGCAAAACATGACATTTATTATGAAGTTAATAATATATATATATTATATATTAATTAGTTAGTAAACTTGTAAACAGTTGCTCATTGGCCATTATTTCCTGAACAAAGGGCATAAAGGCACACATCTTTCTTTCTAGAATAAAAACATATGTGCTTGTTTATAAAGGGCTGGTGGGAGAGGGAATATTGTACTGTGGCTCAATCACTTTCAGCATGTGTTTAAACCATAGACTAAACAATATCCTTATAATATTTGTTTTGATCATATCTCGTGTCAGCATTGCGGTTAGTGGTATTTTAATCAATTGAAGCTACCAATTAAGCTACCAAGCTAAGTTAATTACATTGAGCAAGTTATGCATGTAACATGCATGTTTAAAAGTAGACTATATTAATTCAGATCATAACATGCACTCAACTGAACGTCCTGTACTGAGTGGTACAGTAAAAAAATATGTGTACTGTTGTACCCTTACTTAGCATGTTAAGTGAAAATGTTACATGGTTATTGTATACTTCTTATACTTGGTTCCTTGTACCTCTAGTAATAATAGGTAAAATTATAACAAACGTCATCTAGTGTGATACTCAGGACTCATCATTACAGACAATAATATGTATATACAGGGGGGCGGGGACCCATCTAGTCCACGCTAAGGATTGCAATACACAGTTATCACATGGGTATTAAATATGAGATTGCATATTAGTAATATGTTTCACATACACAAGACATTCTTGTTGTCATGTCTTATCATTCGTTTTACTTATCATTTATGATTAAGAACATGCATTTCCTAAAAGCCCTATTTCCACCCCTTAGGAGAATCTGAACAAGCTCATGACCAACTTGAGATCCACACACCCTCACTTTGTACGCTGCCTCATCCCCAATGAGACCAAGACTCCTGGGGCCATGGAGAACCCTCTGGTGATGCACCAGCTAC
>OMNS01079927.1:0-10524 GCA_900303225.1 Laemonema laureysi
GCACTGTCGTGACGAAAAGAGAGCTGAGCCAGAAGGCAAAGCTCTCGATCTACCGGTCAATCTTTGTTCCGACCCTCACCTATGGTCATGAGGGATGGGTCATGACCGAAAGAACGAGATCGAGGGTACAAGCGGCCGAAATGAGTTTCCTTAGGAGGGTGGCTGGGGTCTCCCTAAGGGATAGGGTGAGAAGCTCAGTCATCCGAAGGGGACTCGGAGTAGAGCCGCTGCTCCTTCGCGTTGAAAGGAGTCAGTTGAGGTGGTTCGGGCATCTGGTCAGGATGCCTCCTGGGCGCCTCCCTAGGGAGGTGTTCCAGGCATGTCCTACGGGGAAGAGACCTCGGGGCAGGCCAAGGACCAGGTGGCGTGATTACATCTCCGCACTGGCCCTGGAACGCCTTGGGATCCCCAAGTCAGAGCTGGTGGATGCGGCTCGGGAAAGGGAAGTCTGGGGCCCTCTGCTGGAGCAGCTGCCTCCGCGACCCGACCCCGGATAAGCGGATGACGATGATGATGATGATGATGATAATTAAATTCCCATTTACAACCTGATTATTTCTAATAATAAACCCAAGCTTCCTTAAAGCTTCATAACACCTCTTGTCTATCTGTAACTATTTTAGGCTAAATCACTTTGTTAGTAGCTACACACCCTTTACTCCAATTACAGGAACATTATTATTTTGTATTGCTGTATTCGCTCTGGTTGTATTTCTTTGCAAAAAGGTTTGCATTTGGAAAAGCAGCCTTAAGTTCCAACAGTGTGGGAAAGAGTGCCACATTGAAGTTGCTTAATTGTGTCTCTAAGAGATCTTTGCCTTGCAGGCTCTTGTTCAGTGTGTCACGTAGTCAGATCAACTAAAAAAGCCAGGTCTGCCAACCATAGAGCTCAGTTCATGAATACGTTTCTCTTTCAAAAACTGGTCAATTTCACATCTCAGGGAATAAAACCGCTGCAGCACAGAGCCGTGAGGAAATATCAATGATGCAACTGAATGACTGTAACATAGTTACAGTAAAAAGTTCAATGTACATACAGTGCCATTTATTAGAGACCATGTTCCAGAGTCCAGGACTCGTTACTCGAGTCCAGGACTCTGACTTGAGGATAAGGATAAGGATTTTCAAATGGAATTGGACATGAGGGTAATCGGGGTGGAACCAACCTGCCCATCCTTATTGTTGTTGTCATTCATTGTAACGATTTACAGAACTTAAATATTCAGATTTCCTTTTTTTAAATTTTGTTTTTTATTGAGGTAGTATTAAGATTTTTTTTTTTAATGTTCTGTGGGGATACACATACCCAAGGATGTGGGGGGATGAACATGTGTCCTAGATGAAAGCTGGGAATGCATTTAATAAGGATATATTTGGTAGCAAGGCTTAAGAGAAATCTGACAAATATGAAATTAAACACATTTTTAGTTTTAAGTGATGGACCCCTTCATTATTTCAAAATAATAACATGATTTGAATATAACAGGCAGAATTCAAGAAATATTGGAGTTTATATTTTTAATAATTTCATAATTTAAATTCAATTTAGAGAAGGGAATCTCAAATAATTGATCAGTGTATACAGGATAGTAATGGTAGAACCAAGCGCCAGCTTGTTTGTGAATCCCATGCGGAAGCGACTAACGTGTAGTTAATCTAAAGGGCTATAGGTGGCTCGCGGTGGTTGGATGCAAAAAGACAATCAATGGGAAATTGTGATTTTCTCGTAGCAGAAAGCGAATACATTTTCTTCATTTGGTTAGGACCACAGTGGCTAGTTCATCTCCATAATAGTCATTTAGATAAATCCCGTTTGAGGGTTTTATTTCATTAAAGAGTTATTAAGGATTTAATATGAATGATTTTTGGCCATAGACAATTGCGTGGCGGCCATTCAATTCCCTTAATGTGCCAAATATGGATTGTTAGCACTGCTGGCACGTCCATAACGGGAAATCTCAGGCTTCATAACAGTTTTGTGTAAAACAACTGGTGATGTCACTTATTTAAAATTACAATTCATTGTAGTTTTTAAAATGTATCTGTGGGTAGAACATTAATACAGAGTGCTAAGATCTGTACAACCTCAAAGGAAGAAGTAGATAGTTGATACTAACAGGTATGACCACACTGGTTTGAACAAAACATTATTTATTATTTATTTAATGGGGGAAATACATTCTGAAATATGTGTAGAAGGCAACATTACCGGAAATGTAGAGCTATACTTATGCATTGTGGTAAATATACTGAAGGGGAGGTTTATTCAAAGGGTGAGAAGGTTTGGACCAGGATGGGTTTTAGAATGGATACTGGGGAGAAGTTGTGAGGCAGTGTGGGAAATATATAGCACAATAAAATAACAAACGTTTAAATTATAAAATATAGCCTCACACCTCTCAATATAGCCGGCTACATTATTATTGGGCGACTGGTTTGGGTTTATTGTGCTTTGTTTATAACAGACTACTGAAATAAACAACAAAAATGCTATATACTCCGGTGCGGCAGGTGGCGGTAGCCTATAGCCCTAAAATGACAACAATACAACAGAAGAAATAAGGAGAAGAAGTGGGGTTGCGCCTCGCGAGAATACGATCAACTAAATGAATTGTTTCTATGGAAACCAGTTCTGCGAGGACAACAACAACCGACCATGTTTGCTATTCCTCGTTGTAGTACATAAGGTAAGGAAATAAACGATTATTTATTGTCTTTATGTAATTAAATATGTTTACATACATGTTTCATGCAAACGCCAGTAAGGATGTCCGAGATTTGTCTACATTGCTAGTTAGTAAACTGATACAGCATTCAACTGACGTTTGGCAACTGAGAAGCAACCGCAGTAACACGTCTCCGACAACGAAAATAGACAATTGCAAACACGATTGATGACAATGCTACAGTTTGGACAGATGTATGTCTGCCACTCTGTAGCATACTCTTATCACGATTGATGACCATGCTATCGTTTGGCCAGATGTATGTACGTCAGGATTATGATATACAATCCGCCTCTTGGTCAGATCATATTTATATGAACAATAGGAGGTCAAAATAACTTGTATTATTATCCGCTCTGGTAGGAATTGATGTGTTTTGCTTGGAAAATTGAACAGTTACATATAGCCGCAAGCGACTAATGGTCGTTCTCAATCGCTTTCGGGTAGTGTTTTGCTACTTGTAAGTCGCAATTCCCTCCATAGAGTGCCCTATTCATGAAAATATGTCATATCTCATTGTACCTCTACGACAGCTTGGTTCGTCCTTTGTATCGACATGCCTCTGGTTTCACAAAAATCAGTCAATTTTTGTCAAAGTGTGAAGTGTGTGCCCATTATCGCCACCTAGAGTTGACGAACTAACACGGCACTGTTCGTAGTTGTTACTATACTGTACTAAAAACATATAAAAGGTATCGAATTTAGTTAATTCAGTGACTGCTAGCTAACTCTCTGGAAAGAACCCGACTGAACCTTTAATTGGCACTGAATGTACTGTCCCAGTGCCATGTTAGTCCGCCAACCCTAGGTGGCAATAATGAGCACCGGCATTGTAAAATACTTCTACAAAGAGGTCTGCCTTCAGATCACCTTCAATCTGAAGCTGTCGTTTTACACTATGTCACTGGATATCTGATGCTCCCGTCTTCACCTCACTGTTTGTATGGTTTGCCCTATTAATGCTACTTACTTGACACCACTCATTACTGCAGTGCAGCTATTTATTTTTATTATGTTTTTGTATGCTATAGCATAATACAATATACATATCTAATAGTCTAAATGAGCATTCTAAAACAAAACCATACCAACAGTGATTAAAAAAAAGATTTTCTAATTTACAGGATTCTTTATAATGGCAAGCCACTGGACCCCTTCTGGTATTGGTCGGCCAGCAAGCCGCGGTGGGTCTCAGATATCACGTGCTGCAAGACCCCTTTCTGCTATCAGACCTCCTCCAACATCTAGCAGAGTTGCAACTGGGGTATGTAAGGTGATTTTAGTGAATGCTATGCTAGTTTAGATATGCATGTTACAGTACATGTTTTGTGCGGTGTACATGTTTTGTGCTGGATTTGGGGAAACAAAGGATTTAAAGCATCAATCTGGTGCATTTTGAAAGAGATTGTACTAGATCCATGAAGAATGACTTTTGGTCAATGATTTCTCCCGATTGAACTTTGTTACCCTGACCCTGCCTTGTTCCTTTACCCACACAACTAATTATTTTCAATAAAAATGTGGGCATGTGCCGCATTCACAGGTTATATGGACTACTCGCCACTGCTGTCTAAATGTTACCCAACTAATTAATGAGCCTACTTGAATCACCCCTAGAACCCAATCTCTGCTCGACTGGATACTCGTTTCACATCCAAATAGAATCTTAAGGACCTGTGTTATGTCTGATTGCTTCAGTGATCACTAAATTGTCTACTGCATATAGAAACTACCTAAATTGCCACCAAAACTAATCAAGGGTAAACATCTCCCTGGGATCAACTCCAGTCTCTTTAGGCAGAGGGACAAAGCATAGTCAACATTCTGTCAGAAGTAAGGCAAAATCTAACTACTACAAATAATGTCTCACTGTGTGTGATTTTTTAATTTTTTTTTTTAATAACCCTGGAACATTGATTTTAAGCAATTCTGGAACATCAAATCAAAACCATTATTAATACATCTGATAAACATTCTATTAATCAAATAAGAGTTGCCAATACAATACTAAACATCTCTTAATTTATTACCCAAGCATTCAATCAGCATTTCTCCTTACCAACTGAAGTTCAGGATGCCATTAATTAATTAAATGTGAACAGTGGTACTGGACTTTGCCACAAGAAAACTGGTTTATTAAACTACTATCCCATATTCTTATATGCTTACTGATTTTTTCAACCTTTCCTTGACTACATGTGAGTTTCCAGCTATCTGGAAAAGTGCACGCATTACTTCACTCCATAAAGGAAGCAATGTACTTGATCTTAATAAGTATCAACCTATATCCATTATCTGTTCTATTGCTAAAGTCTTCGAAAAATGTATTTATAGTCAACTTTCACATTATCTCAGTATTAACATCTTATCACCATTTCAATGTGGCTTCAGGCCTAACCACCACACAACAACTGCCCTACTTAAAATCACCAGATATTGTCAGATACTTATAATAACAATCTGAGCCTGTTAGTGGCAAAAACAAGCACTTTTAGAGGATGTACATTGACGGGACACTATTGCCTTAGAGGATTACATTGTAGATGTTCCTGTGGCTGACAGCTGAAACGCTCTTGCTCTATGAAAAAAAATGTTGCCAACATTAGTCGCCCTAAATGATGGAAAAATATGGTCCAGGTTGAAAAGAAGTTATCTGTAGAAGATTAGTTTAATTTGGCTTCACCTTCATCCTGTCCTCACCATCCTCCCCATCAGACCTCCGTCTCCAACCCCCACTGTTCTACCTTTCTTTGATGCTACAGTAAAACAATAGATCCCCCAGACCAACTGGCATGAGGGAGGCCACCTTAATATGATTTCCCCTCATCCCCCTTCCTGCTATACGCCTGTCCCTTTGCATTGTAACAACATAGAGAACAGGCATTGATTAGAGGACCCCTGATAGCCCGGCCCTTGTCATAAGTTTATAATATTGTTGTACCTAAGTAATCCCAAAAAAAAAGGAGACACGCAAGTAAGCCCCTGCCCCAGCCGACGCCCTCACCGAAGTGATTGTGTTGTTGTGCTGGAGAACAAGCGATAATGTAACCAAGCCGAGCCACGCGTTATAGTATTATCGGGTCAGGAATTCAAGTTAAGTTGTGCGGTCACTTTATGTGTTTGATATTAAGCTATGCTGCGCTGCCGTTTGTAACGAAGTACACGATTTAAGTGAGAAACTGCGCTATTGACTGTGATAATCCTGCTGGAGCCTGCGAATAAATACTTTAAATGTTGTGCCTTGACTCGGTCTGTTTGAAGCTGAAGGATGTGGAAACTGCACCGTAATTAGAATAATCTTCAACGTGTCCTTTATTCATTACCGCCGATCTACTGTAACCAAAAGTAAACGCAAACTAAACCCCAGTTCTTTGGGGTGCTGCACTCTTTGAGTTTGCCCAAGCCTAACAACTTTTATTATTACATTATATAATAATCTTATTATATTATGACATGATTCATATTTTTGGTTTGCAGTAGTAATATCGACACCTCAAACTACGGAGGACTAAGGACACATAGATTACTTTGACTTGACTCGTCTTTTGGAATCTAATTGAAAATCAAAATTTTTTATTAAAATGTTTAAATTAAAATTTTATTTTGGACACTGCAGCCTTCAACAGACACCGCATTGACAGCATTTGTTATTTTCTCTCGCTTCTTTACCTTTACCAGGTGTTCTAATGCCACTAATGATACTGCTAAATATGATGTGTTTACTTTCGGATCTTTGGTGCCATTTTTATGAGTGCTGCTTCTGTACAAATGGGGCGAAACGCCTCCTTTTATATAATTTTAGGGGCCTCAATTATGCTTATTCACATTCTCATGAACACGCACACTCAATTACGTGGGCATGTTTATGCACCATTTTGGATTATTTCCTGTACTTAATAACAGTACTAAATCTGACGTGGCACAAAAGTAAAAAAGTAAGATCAGAGAAAAAGATGCAAATGTTCTTGCGTCGTCCATTGTGTGACCCAAAGCCAATCGGCGACCGTTAATGTTTGTTCTTCCCAGTGAAACATGTCATGTTTCGGTTCTGTACGGCTGCTGTCGCTGTTAAGTTCAACAATGCTAACAAACTTGTTTATAAGTATAATGTTGGCATTTATAATCATTATGGTTATTATACTGTGATTATGCGGATTGCATATTGTATCATTGCCACACAGCTGTTGTGTCTGGGTGCTGGGAAAGAGTATAGAGAGCACCGGTACTTTTCCCCATAAAACTCATTACTCGTACTCGCTGTAATCTTTCAATCGTCAACATATAATAATATTTGTATTTTTACTTTGTTAATCAGTAAATTAAATGAGACATGTTAAAGTAAATACAAACTCTGCTAGTGATAGCGAATGTATTTCCTCATTATTCCTCAGTGAGTGCAGAGGTTGGCGCTATTGTAGTGCCTTTGTAAACAATACATTTATCAGTACATTTTACTCAAATTGAATACAATTTTACTCTAAAAAAAGATGACATTGGTCCCAATCTAAATAGAGTAAAATGTACTCTTATTGCAGTTATTTTTACTTTCTTCAGTGTTTATATTTACATGATTTATATCATCAACAATTTACTCTATGTAGCATAAAATGAAAACAACGCCATTTCACTAAATATAGTTGTATTTCATTCAATATAGAATTGTATATTATCTGTGAAGAGTGGCATTTGTACAATATGTAGTGTTAATAATTCAGAAATCAGTATTTAACAAAGCACACCTTATTCGTAAAAAAAAATTATAAAATGGGCAATATATAACCGGTTTTCCATTACAGAAAAATAAAATTGTTGCCTGTGAAAAATACAATTTTGCCTCTGTTCCCCCTTTAATATATGTAAATCAAGAAAATGAATAAACGCCAATATTGCAATCCAATACATCTGGGTTTTAAAGAGCTTACTGTGCACACCTTTTTAAATCACAGGAAACAGTATGGGACAATAAACTTGGATGACATCTGTATATCAAATGCAAAACAAAAAAGCTCTTTGTCATCAACTACGTAAGGTCACACACACAACTTGCTTTAAAATACTCACCATGACATATTTTTTGTAGGGCAAAAGTAACCAACAGTAACCTCTCATCTTCAACAACATGGTGGATTTTGTGAAAAACTGGCATCTCACAATGGACTTTAAGACAAACAACTAAACCTGAATGATACATAATTCCATAGTGTAGGCCTATCTAACATTTAAAACCTTAGTGTGAATTGGTACCTGAAGATAACATTTTACCTGGATGGATTATCAGTCTGTTGGGGTCAAATGTCTGCCAACTGTATGCTGATGAAACTGGCGTTTCTTTGATAGTGTTTTAATGACATTTTTGAAGCTTTTCGATATATATATATTTTTTGCTTCATAATGGATGCACCATGCAAAAGCGGTCAAATTATGCTTCGATAGTAGCCTCTTGTTTGGAAACAAATACTTGAATAACCTGTGGTGTTCTGTGATCAAGTGTTAAAAAGTGTTACAATAATAATAGGGTTAATACAATGTTTACTTTTTAATGCAACAGCGGTAGCAAATACCAGTGTTGATCATTTGGACAAACTAAGTCTCCAAAGATGGTAGATTGCGAAGTAAACACCAGGATTCAATGGCATTTAACCCAAAGTCATTTGAGCCCTCTCCTAACTTCACTGCAGGAGGTTTATTGTTTTGCTCCATGGAACCACCGTTAAAGCTCTTGATTATCCTGTCTATTTCCTTTCATGTTGTGTACTTGTCTATCAAGTGTAGTATTAGCAGTTTCATTTCATATTGTGCCAGTCCCTCCAAGATATCATGCATAATATCGAGAAATCTTCACATTTATTGAAGTACTGCAAGAAATGTAGACTGCAAGAACGTTTAAAGGGGTCGTATTTTTTTGGGGGGGGGTTTTCCCCTTTTCCTTTAGTGTGTTATATAGCTTTTTGTGCATGTAAACGGTCTGCAAAGTTACACAGAAAACAACCCTAACCCTGAACTGCCTGAAATGGCTTGTTGCAGTCAAACCTTTACTTCCGTCTATGTCGCCATGTAACACATTTGCATAATGCAAAGCTAGTTAGAGTGGAGGCCGGGAAGAATTTTAGTGGTATCGCCATGTCGAGAAGATGCTGTTTTCGACAGTGCAAAGGCAAATTCCTTTTGAATGGAATTCCAAAGAAACAAAGAATCAGTGGAGTACAGCCCCAACCTTGTATTGTGTTCCCTTCATTTTTACTGAGGACTGCTTCCTGAACCGGGCACAGTTCACTGCTGGATTTTCGACAGTTGGCCCTGAAAGACGGGGCAGTTCAAACTTTGTTGGTCCAATTTGGAGAATCGGGATCATAACCTCTAAGTATACTTTATTAGTTGTGGATTTGTTATGTTTAAAACAAACAAGGTAGAGACTACAGAGTGTTCAAGAGTTGTTGGTTGTAGCTAAGCTGCACACGCTAGTTCACTATTGTTTGGCCTCTGTATTTTTTTCTACCCTACTTCCAACAAAAGGTCTGCTAGACCTATCCCAGCAATGGATGACTAACTTGAATGTACAATGTTCCTTTTACTTTGTTACTCTGTTATGTGGAGGCCGTTATCTATACCCAACAGTGTAGTTGGTCCCGAGTTACACAGCCGGGGCTGTATTTATGTAATACAAGGATATTGTGTAGGTGTGTGTACATGTGTGTACATGCACATGCTGGGTTTTAGGTTTTTTTAGGGTACAATACTGTTTAACATTTTACATGTTGACTGTTTTCATCTGATGCAATAGTTAATGTATCTGAGTACATCACAGCAGGACCAATACCCAACACCTCTCAACTAAAGCCAAATTCCTGCCTTCAAGGTTGTCTTCCCCAAGTCCAAGAAGGGTGAATGCACCACAAAGCCAATACAAACAGACCCTACATACTGTAATATTTTATTACAAACATAATAAAAAATATTTCTATAATTATGGCCACATTTTACATACTGTATATATAAAGAAGGTGGATTCAGAGTACTTTATTTAAAAACACTGAGTGACTATTTGAATGCAATATTTTATAGATTATGTGGATGCCCGGATTAGGCTTGTCTTTGAGGTGTTTGAGGCCATTTGTTGAGGATTTGAAGAATATCCCAAGGACCTGTCATCCCAGTATGAAGGAGGTAATGGTTACCCGCCGTGGCTCCCACTTCAGTCAAGGTGGCAGTCGGAAGCCAACATACTGACCAGCAGGCTCAAGAAACTCCTGGTGTATCCGGAGTACCGCACACAACGGGGTGGCAACCCTGACATTCCTTTCCAAGTATCCCCAGCACCCAGAGGCGTTGCAACAGGGTAGGCAAAGTAGGCAATTACCTGGGGCCCGGAGCTAGAAGGTGGCCCCCCGAGGACAGCAGATTAGATGTGTGTGTGTGTGTGAGTATTTGTTGCTGCTTTAAAGTTTGATGCTGAATGATGAATGATGGAGAGGCAGTTATGGGGTTGGACTGGAGGTGTCAGTCATCCTCCTGGAAATCCAACTCTCCTAACTGAACAGGATCAATCAGACACAGAAGATTCCTAACTGAACAGGATCAAACAGACACAGAAGATTCCTCTTATGAGTCCTCTGAAGAGGAAAGTGAAGTCCAAATCCTGTCCAACAGAATGAGTTGTAAGGGCTCTTACTGGAGCGACAACCAGGGGAAGAAGTTCAGAAGAATCTAGGGGAAAACATTGTCTAGCAGTTGTGCAGTCGTTTCAGAAACACTGGTCACCACAGATAACTTTTCCACCAGTGTGCTTCTTGCGCAGCAT
>OMNS01079929.1:0-10364 GCA_900303225.1 Laemonema laureysi
AGGAAGAAGCTGGCTCAGCGTCTTCAGGATGCTGAGGAGGCTGTGGAGGCAGTCAATGCTAAATGTTCCTCCCTGGAGAAGACCAAACACAGACTGCAGAATGAGATTGAAGATCTCATGGTGGATGTGGAGAGGTCTAATGCTGCTGCTGCCGCTCTGGACAAGAAGCAAAGAAACTTTGATAAGGTGGGGCTTAAGTAAATGTACAGCACAATTACTTTACATTGGAAAATGGTTATTTGTGAAACACATGGCGATGCATCGTTCAGGTCCTGGCAGAGTGGAAGCAGAAGTACGAGGAGTCTCAGTGTGAGCTGGAGAGCTCCCAGAAGGAGGCCAGGTCTCTGAGCACTGAGCTCTTCAAACTGAAGAACTCCTATGAGGAATCTCTGGATCATCTGGAAACTCTGAAGAGAGAGAACAAGAATCTTCAAGGTAAGGAAATATGAAACATAGCATGTTTTTAGTAATTCTCTCCTGGGTAGGTGGATAGTTTTTTCATTTTGATTCCTCAGAGGAAATATCTGACCTCACCGAACAAATTGGTGAGGGAAGTAAAAACATTCACGAGCTTGAGAAGATTCGTAAGCAGTTGGAACAAGAGAAAACTGAGATCCAAACAGCTCTGGAGGAAGCAGAGGTAGAGTACGATGTACTACACCGGAAAAACACAATGCCTGTTAAAACTGATGTGCACAAGATGATCAAGAACATATTTGTATCTTTGATATCCTTCAGGCCTCGCTGGAGCATGAGGAAGGAAAGATTCTCAGAACCCAGCTCGAATTTAGTCAGGTGAAGGCCGAAATTGAGCGCAAGCTGGCTGAGAAAGATGAGGAGATGGAGCAAGCAAAAAGAAACCAACAGAGGATGGTAGATACCCTGCAGAGCTCTCTTGAGTCAGAGACCCGCAGCAGGAACGAGGCCCTCCGCTTGAAGAAGAAGATGGAGGGAGACCTCAATGAGATGGAGATCCAGCTCAGCCAGGCCAACCGGCAGGCGTCCGAAGCCCAGAAGCAGCTCAAGTCTGTCCATGCTCATCTGAAGGTATGAGATGCAATTTAGAAACTTTATTGTCCATTTTCTGAATGAATACATGATTTAAAATTCTAATCAACTTCCACCTTCCAGGATGCGCAACTTCAGCTCGACGACTCACTCAGAGCCAACGATGATTTCAAGGAGAACGTCGCAATTCTTGAGAGGCGCAACAACTTACTTCAGGCTGAACTGGAGGAGCTGAGGGCCTTGGTGGAGCAAACGGAACGAGGTCGCAAACTTGCTGAGCAAGAGCTTCTGGATGTCAGTGAGAGGGTGCAGCTTCTGCACTCACAGGTAAGAGGGGATTACATTTTATTACATAACCACAATCTTCTGCTTTTCAACTTTACAATC
Source organism: Laemonema laureysi (assembly GCA_900303225.1). Lineage (NCBI taxonomy): Eukaryota > Metazoa > Chordata > Actinopteri > Gadiformes > Moridae > Laemonema > Laemonema laureysi. Next base: position 1,396 of record OMNS01079929.1, read on the forward strand.
CAATTTTCTATTTTTTGCTATTAGAACACCAGCCTGCTAAACCAGAAGAAGAAGCTGGAGGCCGATACGTCCCAGCTTCAGACGGAGGTGGAGGAGGCTGTGCAGGAGTGCAGGAACGCTGAGGAAAAGGCCAAGAAGGCCATTACTGATGCTGCCATGATGGCAGAGGAGCTGAAGAAGGAGCAGGACACCAGTGCTCACCTGGAGCGCATGAAGAAGAACATGGAGCAGACCATCAAGGACCTGCAGCACCGCCTGGATGAGGCTGAGCAGATCGCCATGAAGGGGGGCAAGAAGCAGGTCCAGAAGCTGGAGGCCAGGGTGAGTTTCTTGTTATATTCAGCAAACACAATGCATGAATAAATACATACATAAACACAATCTTCTGCTTGCAAAGTAGTTCACCCTAAAATACCTTAATTCAATAGGTCAGGGAGCTGGAGACTGAGGTGGAATGTGAACAGAGGAAGTCCAGTGATTCAGTAAAGGGCATCAGGAAGTATGAACGGCGCATCAAAGAGCTCACCTATCAGGTATCCGTCTATCACAAGTTGATCATGAAAGGTTATTTAAAAGATGGCTGAATGACTTGTCTTGCCTTTACTTGTATTGCGACAGACTGAAGAGGACCGCAAGAATCTGGCCCGTCTGCAAGACCTGGTGGACAAACTGCAGCTGAAAGTCAAATCATACAAGAGGACATCTGAGGAGGCTGTGAGTACAAAATACATTTACACAACATGTTTTTATTTATTTCTTTACTGGTTTGCAGCTGAAATTGCATTTGAAACCATCGTTTCTCGTGCAAGACGTGGCAAAACAAAGTTTCCATTAGCCGAGGTTACGGTATATTTACACTGATTTAGGATTTTGCAGAACTAAAACACTCTTTCGAGTCCTCTCAATATGGCAGAGTATCGCCAGCAAAATAAATCCCATGATGATGCATTGTTATGTACAAGCCCTGCTGTCTGGTCCGCAGGAGGAACAGGCCAATAACAACCTGGGCAAGTTCCGTAAGCTGCAGCATGAGCTGGACGAGGCGGAGGAGAGGGCGGACATCGCCGAGTCTCAGGTCAACAAGCTGAGGGCCAAGAGCCGCGACGTGGGCCCCAAGGTCAGTAAGGTCCCCTTTTTTCTTCAGCATTCAACCTTCTCTCAGCCAGGATCAGCTCTCGTCCTAGACAAGTTTAACAGTTTATATTGGAATTAATGCCTGTAGACAAATTATAACAACAACAATAAGAAGAAGAATTATTATGCAACTTCGTAAATGTACATGCATTTACAATGGATGAAAATAAGTTACAGATGAAATTATGTCAAAAATGTAGGATATTACTTAAGTTTCTAACCTTCTTTCCTACTTTCCCTGTTTTTCAGAAAGGCCAAGATGAATAGTGAGTGTTGGGGACATGGCTCTACTCCCTGAGGCATCCTCATAAGCTTAATAAAGATGTCTCCTTACGCATGTGGTTTGTTTAGTTGGCCTAGAATAAAGTACCTTTTCATTTGGACTCCTCTGTGCCTTCTTCATCCGTACAATAACCAGGGGTTACAACTGCACCAGAGGCGGGCCGTGCATTTCACACATAGGCCTTCAGTGATGTCCTACTTAACTTGAATATGACTGACACCGCGGCTGGAGAAATCATACACAGAAGCACACGTACGCACTACTGGGCGTTGCATCACCATCATCATTGTGGAGCTCTCTTTCCCTGCGCACCTGTTCGTTGAGCTGTATATCCACTCGGGTGTCCCCAAACGTTTTTAAAAGCACCGTAGCTTGCAAGTATCCAGTCATGCTTTGGTGTCTCGTTGCTGCCTTGGTTAAACAAGTTCGCAAATCCAGTGTAGCTCCAAACACCATCCATCCTTTGCAAACAAAAGGCATTCCCAGCAGAACAATTTGCAGCACCCCTCGGAAGCCGTAAACCGGTACAGGTACCGGTACCGCTGATAGTTGCTTGACTGAAAACCCTTTCCCCGCCTAGGACAGGTTAGCTAGCGCGGGGGTCGGCCGACCTCCTTTCGCGAGATCTAGCTTCTCTTGAAAGGTCCGCCTTGCAAGTATATCTGCAACCAAATCTACGTTTTCCTCTCCTTCAGCCATTGTGGGTTAAAAAAGCGAGTAGATCTATTTGATTTTTCTGCTAAAGGTCCCCGGGTGGCTCGGTTGATCTGCATAGCACTGCCTCCTCTTAGGCCCTCACAAGTGAGCATCCAATCACAGGACGCGTACATGTCACGTTCAACGTGAGGCCTTCTAGCTGGCCTTACTGTCGCCAACTCGTGATCTGATTGGCTATCGCAACTATCTATCAACTATATGCGCCCATTCACTTACAGCGCACAGACGCCCGCACTGTTGATTCTGAAGGCCTCGGGCAGATTTCATACAGCCTGGCAACACAAGCTAGCTGAATTCTGATAAAAACTCTACCCTACAACACTGGAAGGAGCGTAACCAAATGGATATAATATGACATGAACAGAACAGAATATGGAGAATAATTTTATATATATTTAAAATAAAATTAACTTTTATTATAATTATGATCATGATTTCTGGTTATGTTAGGCCAGCAGAGAAGGCCTTGCTGGCCCTGACAGCCCATCACTGAATACTAGTAATATTAGCTAAACATCCTTATCGTCCACTGTCAGCTTTTAGCCTGGGACGTTTCTCTTGGAAGCTTTAAGAGATTTAAGAGAAGGGGTTTAACTCACAATGCTAATGCTAAAGTAGCGAACAAACTGCATAATAAACGTACTATTCATAACCGAACGTCACTTTAATATTTGGATGGTTTACCATAGACTGCGCAGTAGCGTTAACCTATCAGTCACCTGGCGATCGTTGATTGTCAACAACGGCTTAAAAACCAATCAACCAACCAATCAGCATCAAGGTGAATAGATATTTGAGGTCACCTGTTACATTATGGCTAGGCAGCTACAGGTGTTGCTGTTGTTTTACATGTGTAATTATCTGCCAGCTTTGTGTAAACAAATACAAAATTATTCAGAAACTAATCCGAATTGCCATTCAAACAACAAGGCCATTAACCATCTTTGGGTTAGGCCTACAGTAGGTGGTTGTTTTCTTAATTCAAACCAGCTAATTAATTAAGCCTTCCTGAGCATCACCAGACACCAGCTGTTTGTAGGTCAACAGATCAACACAACCATTACCAGAACACAGTGAATGGAGTTAGTTGTATGTATTTAATTAGTGAAATATGAATGTATATAATGAACATAATGAAAACAATACACATTTGGAATGTGCTCCAGATTCGAGCATTATGGAAGACATGCTGCTGTTTAATTCAGTCACCACTGAAACATTATAAAGATTATTAAAACTATAAGATGCATGGATGCATAATGAAATCACCCTTCCCTTTCTCTACCTTATGGCTACCATACATTTTGTTAGTAGTGACCCAATAGCACAAATGTGCAAAGCACACCAAGAAAACAAACACTTTCAAACTGATAAATACATACAATACATACAACACAGCCATACCTTAAAAAACTGTGGTCCTCTGTTCTGTGCCAGCAGCACATCTGAAGGACTGCTTTCTAAAGCCGCTAAACAGGAGGGCTATAGGGTGATGAAGCTATACACCAGCCAGGCACTGCTTCCCAGCAGGAATGAGGGCTAAGGAAGACAGCGTAAGACACATCAAAGTACACATGGAGGAGGTTGGCCCTCACACTTTACACCTCCTCAAGTGACCCTGAGCTAAAGACCGGCGGCGCTAACAATAGCAGCTCTAGCTAGCGGTCTGAAATGCGAGTTGGCTCTGGGTTCAAACTTGAAGAGAGTCAAGGTTCCTCACACCTTCCCTTTGTTAACGGGCTCAAGGACTTGTGGACAGCTGGGAATTGGACCTTTCACCGGAGGCCGCGGTGCAAGGGCCTGGAATAGATTCCCCCAAAGGGCGCAAAGTGTATACGTTTAGAATTTGAGTATGTTGTTACGTAAATGGTCTTCTGTCACATAGCGTAGCGGCACATCTTGTCGTTGCTAACGCCGACCGAGGCCCTAGCAGACCTGCACGGGTCTGCAGCGACTGTAGGCTGCCATGACAACAGCAAACATTTCGTTTTCAACTTTTTCAGTTGACTCTTCCATTGATCTATTTGCCATCGAAAGTAACCCGAAAGTAAGTCCTTGACGTGGTGCAGGAGGTTTGTAGCGAGGACTACTACTACTGAAGGCCTCATGTTGGCCCAACATGAGGGTCCACACACGTGTCACAGAACTGAGGGTCACAGCGTTCCCCGCCATAATCACGGTGACATGGATTTGTATAAATAAATAGATAATGTCAAATATGAATAATCTTTTCATGCAACTTAACTCTTAACCAAGCGATATCTCTAAGGTTAAGATAAGATACACGTGGGAAACCTTAATCAAACCTTAATCAAACCAGAGTTAAAAGGTCAATGAAAAGCTGAAATATTATATTTTATCCAATAAATAATGTCGGATAACTCCGAGAGGTATGAGAAGTGAAAGTGCCGCGAGACTGTCACTGTAGCCGTCACTGTGCACGTCAGCGAATGTCTCTCTTCAGCACCTGTTGCTGCCTTTCTGCATGTACAGAATGTACAAGTCCTGCGTCACAAGTTGTCCCGATCATACCCCTCCAAGCCTGCCAATTAATCACCATCTCATCGAAGGCAGCCAGCAGGAATTTCACAGGGTTATCTTTGTGCTCAAGGATACAATGGGATGCCAGCAGGGAACGCTATGGGCCCCAAGCACAAGGTCGTTGTCCTGGTGTGTGCGGGGAAGCCTTCCAGAGGGTATGTGTGTATATTCAACGTTGCCCTCTTCATATGCTTACAAGGACATGTGAACATCTGGGTGAGAGACACATTTCCACTGTTTTCGTCTGAATTACATTTTAGAAAGTGTTCAAATGTTGTTTTGCGCACCAAGCTAAGAAACCCAAAACACACTTCATTTTAATTGTTTTTATTTCATGATTAATATTCACACCACTAGTTAACAGTTAATCACATTGAACATCTCTTTCATACAAAATATTCATTACACCTCAGATTGAAGGGGGAGGAAGGTGGACCGGTCGGGGGAGGGGTGGAGAGGACGAGCTCCGTCTCGCAGGAGACACGGGCTCCATTTTGTTTCATCATTCCTCTGCATGCTCCAGCCACGGTGTGGGGGGCCCAACAGAATAACACAACAGGGCACGTCTCGCAATACTGAAAAGTACAGTTTCCTTTCCTTGTCTCCTCTTTACTTATTATATTTCTATTTCCAACCGCTGACGATGCAGCCTTAACGTAAAGATGATTACCTGGAGTATCAGGTAAGTCGATAAGTGAGCAACGCAAGCATGTAGTGTTTAGCAAATTAAAAATACAGCTGTAATCATTTAGACGAGATGCTACATTACATTACCTTCAACTTCCCTTCCGCTAGTTAAAACTACCCTACCCTTGATATTGCTTTGTTGTTTTAGTGTCATTTTCTGTGTGTTTTTGCGAAGAGGACAAGTAAGCAAAAACCAGTTTTCAGTATTGGGATGCAGACGTGACGCCCAGAGGGTGGGGTCTGGCCCTGGGGTGCTGCAGGGACATATCTACCAACACCGACACTCATGTGTCGCAGAGGGCCGCTGGAAACGAGAGACAAGCTGGGAGGTTTTGACGGAGCTCTAACATTGTTGTAGAGGATGGAATTTGGTAAATTTTTTGACATTTACTGTAAATTAGTTGCTGTACTTTTCACTTTTTCTTGATCCAAATTGGCTGATGCCCTTCCCTTATGCCCCTTGGTGTTGGCAGATATGTCTGGGTGTCTTTTAGAGAAGCTGTCTCTACCACAGGCCAGAAGACGTCTGGTAGACGTTGTGTCTACAGTAGGCAGGAACCAGGGCCAAGCACATGTGTGCCAGAAGCCTCACGTCCTTGGGTTTGACACGCCTTGTTCCATTGGTGTAGCGTTGATGGGAAATTTTAAAAAAAGTCAATTAAATTTGATGGAATGGAAATGTGTGTCGTGTTTTTTTGTGTGTATTGTCAATTAGCAAGAAAAAAAAAAGCCTTTTTGTCTTTTAGACGAAGGAGCAGATGAGACAGAGTGCGGAAAAAGACACATTTGTAGTTGTTGTTTTTTTGTCTCCCTTACAAATTTTGACTTTGATTTGCGTCGAGGGCTGAAAACACATCAGAACCTGACACAACACAGCAGCCATCAACCCCCCGACCATCTCACCCTTCCCTGTGAAGAACACAGACATCCTCACACATGTGCTTCACCTCGTCTCGCATCTTTTAACACAATACACTTTCTCTCTCTCTTTTATTTTTATTTTTTTAAAACATTCTTCGAACTTGAGCAGCCCTTGAGGGGGAAAAGGCAGACTCGGAAAACTAAAACTAAAACAACACTTCTTCTCTTTCTTACATTGTTTTTTCCCTTCAATCGTAATTCTACTAATAGTTACCATGACGATAAAGCTCCTTCGTCAACACCTACAAACACCCGGTCGAGATCCATAGTCGTTTTTGTGATTTTTTTTTGCTGTTGTTTTTTTAAAATTATTATTATTAGCGTTATTATTATTATTATTTGTATTATTATTATTTGTATTATTATTACTACTATTTGTGTTACTTCTGTAGTGGTAAAAACAAGGTAGTGTCTATATACAGGGGATGGTGAGAGGGACAACGCATGAGGACGTTTATAAAGCGCTAAAGGTCAGAGTTCAACACAAGTGAAAGGACATCGGAGTCCCGTCTGTCCAAGCTACAGAGCGGGGGGAACAAGTCCTAAACAACACCCCGTCCCTCCCTACCCTATATTTGAGTCCTCCCTTTATATACACACAACGCCAGCTCGGGTTTAACTTTAACATTAACAAAAGAATACCCTGACTAGACGAACTGGACCTTCACTAACTAGATGTTGGGTGAAAAATAACTATTTGGCAAAAACCTAACTTTTGAAGTTATAGCTAGTGGACCCACAGCTGCTGTCACTTGAACAAAAGAGTATAGAGGAGCAGGGGTGGAAAGCAAGGTGTCAGACTGTTATTGACCAATGGCACGACACCTTCTGGCACAACACCCACAAGCACTAACCAATGAGCATCCACTAGCCTGACCAGTGACCAATGAGAGGACAGGGATACCTACAGTAGTATCCCCTCAGAATACACAAACAAATCCTTCCACTTAGCTGTAGGTGAGGACAACAAAGAGCTCTCGGATACGAGAGTACCACAGCTGCTTCTATTGGATCTAGGTCTATATACACAGATAGCTCTAAGGACCGTTCAAAGTGCCTTTACTCCAATTGGACTTCTAGAAGAAGATTCACATCATTGTTTTCACAAGAGTCACATCAATTTGCTATTTATGTTGTTTTTTTTGTGTGTTTTTCATTTTAGCAACCCATGGAAATGCGTTTAGCGGGAACAACGCCTCATTAAGTATGCTCGTAAGGTGCTTGTATGCGTCTCGTCTTTATTGTAGTTAATTTGATATCTTGCTCGTTGATTATCAGTGCTACATCTAAACTGAACGATTAAGACTTCTTAGCTCCTGACTGCACACGCTCACAGCACGCAGCAGACAACAACATAGTGAAGTACAGGGAAGCAGCCATCGTCCATCAAAAAGGAACAACGTCCTGTCATCTAGAATCAAAACACATAAGACAGGGGCGGGGGGGTACTGTACATTGCTAATATATATTTTCTTATTTTAATAGTATTCATGGTTCCAGAAATAAATGTCACTTTAATGCTGCGGCCATCAAAAAAAGCAGGTTTCTTCGAAGAACAAGACTTTTGTTTTCCTGCTGTGTGTGTTCGCAGTAGTGGTGGTAGTGATGTGTTTAGTTTCCCCAACGCCAGACTATCAGTGTTCCAGAGGCTAATCAGCGCCCTCTACAGGCTGCACCCAGTAACAACACGTCACACATCTGACACTACGTCGGCAAGAGGCCACAATCATAACTGACTAAACCAATGGACTAAACTGCTACTGTCGTCGTCATCAAAGCATAATGCATAGAACTGAGTGAGAGAATTTCCAGGGGTTGCTGGCACTATGTTGTTTTAAATAAATACTAAAATATGGGCTTTGTTCTACAAAATGATATCACAGTGTTGACTTACTAAAGCTTAGACTAGGGGACATGAGATGAATAAATTCTTTGTGTGCAATGTACAGAGAAAAACAGAAATTGTTAAAATGAAAAAAATATGTTTTTTTTTAGCAAGCCAATCGTAATTTTAAATCTAGCGTGTTGTTTTTAGACAATCCTTTCTCTTCTTTTACACCGATCTAAATTAGTCAGAAGAATTGACAGAATAGTTTTCTAAATTTGGTGATGGGATATTTTCCATGGCCACCTCGGGTCAACCTTCTAGCAGTATTATATTGCAAGATTAGTTTAAACATCCAGAGACATTTAACGAAAAGACAGGCAACCAACGACTGCAGTGTTTAGTCTGTGCTCTATCACTATATCACTATACATATCACTTTTGATAATGAAATATATATATATATATATATATATATATATATATATATATAGCCGAGAGGCAAATTAATCGAGTTGCTACAAATTTCGACGTGTCAAAGTGTCTCACTGTAGCCATTGCATACAGCACAACAATTGCACACCTCAAGCAGGGTTTGCCAGCGAGGGCTAAGCTAGCTGCTAGCTACACACGACTGGACACACGGGATGAATGAGTGAAGCTTGAGAAGCGCAACGACAACATGGGACAACTTAGTATGGAACGTTACGGCTCTCTAGGAACGTATGGTTATTGCCTTTTATGCTTAAGGTGACCAGAGTTTCAAACGCCCGAACCCGGGACGCTTCATTGTAGCGCACGGACCGCCCGCTGGTAGCTGCTGTTTACAGTGTTTCCCATAGAATTACTGGTAGATTCTGT
>OMNS01079932.1:0-28526 GCA_900303225.1 Laemonema laureysi
TGTAGTGGGTTCATCTATACAAACAAGCTAATAACAAGGTCACAATAAGGCTGCTGCTGCTGTCCTTCCACCCAGCATAATATCATATAACACCAGTACACCAAACCCTATAGGATACAGCCACACACCTGCATGCACACACACACACACACACACACACACACACGCACGCGCGCAAGCACAGAGACACACGCAAGTACACACAAACGTGCACACACGTGCACACACATACACATACACACAAAAACACACACAAACACACACACAGGAATATATCCATTTCCTCTAATAGGATATCGGTATTCAACTGGAAGGAAGAAAATGGCAATTGAACAACACACTCCTTAAAGGATCTAGGGGTTAGGAGGTTAGGAGAGAGGACACATGGGCGAAACACCTAAAACTGCAATGTCTTCATCAATATAAATAGTGAACAGGTCTTGGTTGGCTACTTTGGTTGTTGTTTTGTTTGTATTTTTTCATGCCCATTCTTGCTAAGGTCTAGGCACCCATGGGAGAGCGGGTTGGAAGGGGTTAACAGGGCCTGGTTAACCCCTAAAGGGTCTGATTAACCCCGAGACTCCAACGATCTGTTTAGAAAAGGAAAAAAACAGGAGAAGTGCCCTGTGTGTATTATCTTTTGTAACTGGTCACACTACTGCACACCAACACAAATACAATACACAATACAAAACAGACAGAATACAGAAAACTGAATTACAATAAAACAACACATGTAAAAACAAAACTATACGAACAGATTAAAAAACTGAAAATTGCTGTATCATTTATTACAAATCTATCAAAATCGATAAAATGTGGATGGAAGCAAATCACTGCCATTGAATTTTGAATATAGACACCCTTGAATAATAACACTGAAATGTTATATTTTGAAAACAAGATCATCTGAATGTATTCATTTTTAATTCAAATCCTTGAAATTAAAATTTTAATTTCAAGTTGTGCCATAAAAATGCAAATTCATTGTTTTTTCAGTTCAGACGACCTTGCTTTCAAAGTATAATATTTCAATGTTATTATTCAATTATCCAAAGGTGTTTTCATTTCCATATATGAAATTCAACAGCTTTTAAAATTCCAAACATTATCATAGTGATTTGCTTCCATAAATGAGTTTTTTTAAAGAGTGATTTCAAAGAAGATGTGAAATCACTAAATGGAAATGGAAATCCACACATGCTCTGTACACACGACAACGACAACGACAACACAAACTAAAGCCTCACGAGTAGCTGGTGTGCTGCTGGCGACGGCGGGCGCTACGCATCTTCTCGAAGCGCGCCTCCATCTCCTCCAGGACCTTGGGGGTGTAGCGCACCACCAGCTTCACCGAGCCCTGCGCTGCCTTCAGCAGCTCCACTGCCTTCTCGTGGTGCTCGCCCTCCACGCTCTAAGCCGGAGACAACCACCGCACATCCACACAGGACACATCGGCGTGGGCTCATGTCATCCACTACCTGTACCTCTGGGGTTGCTCCACTGAAAACGCCTCATCGCGGGGTCAACTGGGCTGTTTAGATGTGCTTGGAACAACTAATGAGAACTCAGTTCCATGCCATGCATGCCAGTGCAGACGAGTGTGTCCGTTGTGCCGATCATGCTGCCACTCAAAACACAACCACTTGATACTCTCTACTATCTTAACCAGCAGCCCAGTACCTTTCAGTTATTTACAGGTATGAGACATTTTACAACAACTCCTATATGTGACTAACTCGCATAGCTCGTCAAAAACACATTACATTTAATCCGGCATATTAACCTGTTTCCGGTCTAAAGCTCTCACACGTGCTGAGACATGGATGAAAAGAATATATTTTACCACTCCGTTGACAGAAAGCAGCTGGTCTCCCCTCTTCAAGCCCCCCTGTCGGTCTGCCACCCCACCGGGGATGACCCTGGAGATGTAGATGGGAGAGTTCTGCTCTTTTCCACCCATGATGTTGAAGCCCAGGCCTTCCTCCGTCTTGGGTAGCTCCACCACCCGTGGGTGGGCGTGACCCTCGCTGGCTGCGAACGCTGCAACGGTGGCCTTTGTGTGCAATGAGGACGGAAAAGAGAAACGGACCCTTTAACTGAAACAATGGTCTGTCCAACAGCATGAACTAATGACTACATCTGTGGTGATTGTATGTGTTTTAGGATTTAGCAGCCTGCCCAGGGACTACAGATGGAAATTGGCCTCTTTGGCTAAAGTGGTGATGTGCACTGTCCCTGTCAAATAAGCAAATTAAATATTGCATTGAATATTTCTTGGGTGATAAATACCTTTGCAGTGGCCTGTGCACGGACCTCTGGCCCCCCTACGATGTCTAAGGTGTCATAGAGCTGTTCGTAGACCTGCAGTAGAAAATAATAAATGATGAGACTTTACGTGTCAGGCGAATGGATCCGTCACATGGATTGCAAAGAGGGTTCGGTCCGGAGGAAGACAGGTGCTTGTTTACACCGTTGGAATTGGTTTGACTGTGACTTAACGTGAGGCATGTGAACACGCAGGTTAAAGGCCTGTCTTGTGTGTTTACACGCGTCCACTCAAATGAGGGACGTATCTCGTTGAAGTGGCATACATTCAAATGAATGATACTTCAGTGTTTGGTTTTTTTGGTGGTAACTAACTACCACCTTTGTGGTACTCTTATCAAGCCCTGAATCTCAAGCCCTAAATAAAAATAAGATCATTTAAAGGTCTGTTCAAAGATAATAAGCAAAAACAAAAGAATGCTATAACACTGCATAATACTATAGATAATACTGTAGTGTTCCTCTAAACAAAACAAGGTATATAGATGGCACCTCTGATGACCACATATCATACATTAGGTTAGTGGCCGCGTTAGTCAACAGACTTGGTTAACAACACAGACAGTAGTGTTTCTGAAGGGAAGGCAATAGTGAAGCAGTCCTTCTGGTCAAGAGCAGGGATTACATTAAGTGTGTTGGTTTTGGGAGTATTGAAAAGACATTAAATGGACTCCTTATATGTGAACATGCTCTACTCCTTTCCCTGGGTATCTGCAAACGCAATTACAAGTGTTCAGGAATAGGAAGGGAAGGAAACTCACAGATTACACAGTGCTATGAACTACTACCTGGTGACATACCTATGCATAGAGAAGCTCAGAGAGTAGAGTAGCTCCACTGTAAAAGGTTAAAACATTATACTGTATTAAATGCCTATTTTTACATCACATCTGTGTTCAATTTAGAAGTCTATACATGATATTTGGTCATTTTCTGTCATGTGTTTGGAAAAAGGCAGCGTTTTTTGCTTCATGACATCTAGATGACGAAGAATGGTGGTAACTATTCATGGTCATTTAATACTCATTTAAATTGTATATAGAGTTGCATTTCACTTATATTTAATATCCTCCATGTTGATTTGGGCTTGATGAGGCAAAACCTGATTTTGCCTCCTTCAGGATCCATTTATTTTAACTGTTCTGCTCTCCATTAACTATCCTGGACGGAAACCATTGGCTGCAACAGACCCCACTGTGTCGTTTGAGTCTGAGACACCCGCAATTTGTATATCATTATGTCAATCAACATATTCCATGAAGAATCTCACATTGAAACATTAATCTTGTGCTGCCAAACGTGTTCAGGTCAACCAACCACACCTCTGAGGTTGTGATGAATATGTGATGAAAATGCTAGTTGCTACCTGCAATACAAGACGTTTTTCTCACCTCTCTGATGGCGGCACAGAACTTGCTCTGCAGGACTCTCTGGAGGGCCTGGAGTTTGGGAGGGGGCAGCTCGCCGCTACGCTGCAGTCTGTCTAGGAGCTCGATCACCCTGCACACATCTTGCATGACAAGCAGAGAATGCACACAGATTCATTTGTGACTGAAAATGATCACTCAAATGGTCATTCAAAAGTCTACATTCGGATGTTGTCAATGTGTTGCAACAGTAGCAAAATAAAAGTCCTACATTATGGCATCGTGACAGACAGACAGAGGTCTATGGAAAGGTGCAAAGTAAAACGAGTAGACCAACTTCCTTACCTAACCTGAGGAATGAATGATTGTAGCTGTAGCTGCTCATTTGTAATTAACATTTGTTGGTGCAGAAGAAATTATGCTTTTAAAAAGTGATGGGGACAAAATCAGACATTTCAAAAAGTTGTGGCGTCCCCAGTGTAAATGACTTAATAATATAGTAGATTTAACGAGACAGGGGAGACTGACGCGTCATAATGACATACATACTCAGACTCATTTACAGATTGACAAATAGTATACCTCAAACCTGCTACCGTTAACATCAACCGCTACATTGTACATTGTATTTTCGTGGTTGAAAACGACTAGTGAATGGGGGTTTGTAGTTTAAACCACATTTAACTGAAGAACTCGTGTAGCATCTATAACAAAGCCATGCCATCGTTGTTAGAAGCTAGCTAGTAGCATGTGAAACGATTGGAAGTGATTTGAAACTGGCATAACCAGACGTGGAGCACAGCCTACACATCAGCTAGCAGCAAGGTGTGCACATTGTTTACCTGTAAATACGAATGCAAATGCAAAACATGGGCGAGTAAATAAAGTTGTACATGTAAATAGTCGGCGCTGGTTCTTGCAGGCTAGCCACTGAAGACGGCAACCTGCCTGGCGTAATGTCGGGCTTTCCTGCCCAAGCACATAGCATCGTTTTGCGGTAGCGTTATCATTTTCACAATACAATTGGATATAGAAAGTTACCTCTTTCTAAGCAAAGCGGCTCCGACATTGTAGCCATGTCAGCTTCCTTTCCAGAGTGATAATAGGATGACATCATTGTGAGCTCCTTGTCAGACACTGCGGTGGAGGGGGTGGACGATTCAGGACCACTAGATGCGATTAGTAATACCGGGGTAGGATTTAAGTAGTCGGTTAAACACGCTACGGTCCAAGATTGTTCGTAAGAAACCTCTGAAGAAATCTATTGGCATAGGGCCAAGCAAAAGTATTTTAAGAACGAGACTAACAGACTGTATACAATGCCTGCCCGAAATATCTCAGGCAACGTTTACGCAACCGATTCGTAAAACACGAACAGGTCACACACACTGTGATCGCCCTTATTATGGAGCACAAAAATAACAACCAACAAACAGTATTACATAAAAAAAAAACGTTTATTTTCGGAAAGAAAAGAAATTTAACAAAACTCATTTGAGGAGGACGAGTTCCTCGACTTAGTCTTATATAAAAAAAAAACAGTGAAATTCACTCATGGCCATGCAGTTCTACATCTGGTGATTTTATATACAATTTGTAAATATGACGCATTGAGGTCAAATTGAGTAAGGACATCCAATGGGAATTCTCCAGCATCAGCAGATAAAATTAATTAAATTAAAAAGGCAATACCATACAAGGTATGAACATGATAGAATTATCTTTCCATCATTACCAATTTGTTAATGGGCCACAATTTTAGTTTCCTTAGACCCTTTTCTTACGGGAAACAGAGGAAAAATTCACTAAGAAAATTTGGTATGAACACTGCCGCTACTTTGTCCATGAGTCAATGTCGTTTCTGGTTCAAATTTAGACAAGGAGAACAATGATGAACACAGGCCTAAAGAAGGGCACAACGGATTCACGGAAACAAATTCCACTTCCCAATGGCTGGGGTGGGGGGTGTTAGTTCAGCACAGTATCAATCACACACAACTGACAATTGCATATGACAGTAATCAAAAAGACAATTGTGACCATCTCAGTACTCCTCTCCTTGCGGCTCCATCTTGTAGCCATTTTCATTGGAGCCGTAGCCGTCGCCAGACTGCATGGACTCGCGGTCCATCCCGTCCTGGCTGTACTCCTCCATGGGAGGCGGGGCCTCGCCCTCCTCCCCTCCATTGCCAATGTCGTCCTGGGGGCCCATGTCATCTCGGGAGAGCATGGAGGCATGCCGGTCTTCCCGACGGTCTCCCCCCCTCTCCCTTTCCCCACGCTCCCTCTTGTGCTCCCTGTCCCTCTCCCTGTCCCCCCTGCGTCTCTCACGGTCCCTGTCTCTGTCTCCCTTGTCCCTGTGGCTGCGTCTGCGATCTCTGTCGCGGTCACCCCTGTCCCGCTCCCTGCTGCGCTCGTCTGGCCCATCACCGCCTTCCTCGCCCTCATGCTCCTCGGGACCCCTCTCGGGACCCCTCTCGGGACCCCTCTCGGGACCCCTCTCGGCTCCCCTCTCGGCTCCCCTCTCGGCTCCCCTCTCGGCTCCCTCTCCCACCACGCCGTCCCCCGGAGCCAGGCCTGGCTCCTCGCCGTCAGCAGCCTTGCCCCGCTCCCTGTCTCGCTTGCGGTCGCGACTGCGGCTACGCCTTTTCCTTTCCCTGTCCCGGCTCCTTTCTCTACTGTGGCTCCCCCCGCTGGCCCCCGTGGCCTTCTCCCTCTCCCTGTCTCGCCGCCTGTTCCCCCCTCCAACCTCCTCCCCTGGCGCAGAGGCCACAGGCACGGGCATCCCTGGGGCCCTTTCTCGGGAGCGGGAGCGGCGGCGGCGCTCTCTGGAGCGGGACCTGCGCCTCTCTCCGCGGTCTTTGTCCCGCTCTCCCCGCTCCCGACTACGCTCCCGCCGCTCCCCGCGGTCTCGTTCTCCCCGCTCTCGTTCGGGGCGGTCCCTGAAGGATGAAGAGGGTGAAG
The DNA here is from genome assembly GCA_900303225.1 of Laemonema laureysi. NCBI lineage: Eukaryota > Metazoa > Chordata > Actinopteri > Gadiformes > Moridae > Laemonema > Laemonema laureysi. The sequence continues at coordinate 6,660 of OMNS01079932.1, forward strand.
GGTGATGAAGAGGGTGTGTTGATGTGTTGAAAGAGGCGCCAAATGTAACTCCTCAAAAACGCAGCCACATGTTTCTCTTGGCTGCAGAGTAACTACTGTGGCTGAAGCTCACTCACCCTCCAATGGGCCGCTCATCATAGCGTGACGCATCATCTCTGCCAGAGTGTTTGATGTTAACGTCAGCACCACCTCTCCTTGTCCCACCCAGACCACCACCTTGAAAAGGTTCAAATATGTCAACTGTCAATGCACAAGTATTTTGAGGTTTTGGATTTGTACTCAATTGAGGTCTGCACAATCTATGATAGCATGGTCATTTTCCAGCATTTCAATTATTTGATCTGTACATTTTCCTACTGGATTTAATCCATTCCTTTTGGATAAAACAAACTTGCAACAAAAAAAGAACGGACTGCTCCATTTCCCATCCCCACGTGAACACAAAAGGTACTGAGGGTTAGATGTTCAGTCAGCAGCCAGAAGGGCCAACACAAGCAGCAACTAACCCAGTCTGCGTGGGTGCCACCCCTTCACGGTGCGTCCCCGCTCCACGTCCACCAGCACCCTCCGGCCGTCGATCTTCTTCCCGTCTGCATGCTTGTAGGCGGCTGGAGTGGAGGGGAGGGGGACGGGGGGGAGAACCGGAGTGAGTTGGGGATGCCATTGGTGTGACCATGGGTAAGGAAACAAGGACTGCATGTTATACTGACCAGGAGCAGGAGAGGCCGAGAGGGCTGCTCTCTGGGCAAAAGCCGAAGGATAGTGGGAGCAGAACTCCTTCCACGACACCACAGGAGTGTCCAACAACACTGTCTTAACCAGCACTTCAGTGCCTCCCAATAGTTTAGCTTTAAGATCTTATATCCTGTTCACACCTGGCATTAAAATACCATTAGAGCCAATCAGACTGCGGGGGAAAAGAGGTCCGAGGTGTTTCCAACTGAATATGTGAAAGAATTCTAATTGACTGCTGGAAACGCATCTTAATGCAAGGTGTGAATGCGATCCTGTGCAGAAGATGCCATATCACAAACCCCACACACAGCCTACTTTGCCTAAAATCTGGAGCTAAAAATTGGCATGACATTTGCCAGTCATGACAAATACTGAAAGTAATTAAATCGCATTAGTTACCTAGTATTTTACGTTGCAAATGATAATATCTTTGAATGAAAGGTCATTAAGGGTAAAATAGGTTAGAAATTGCCTAAAAGCAAATGGCAGATAACTAGGCTTATATCCACATTCACCTTGTTTTCACCTGTGTTTTAGTTTGAGGAGTACTTGCAGATATGCAAAACTTAAAATCAATACAAAAGTAGTTTTTATACCAAACTTTTTCTGGTATTACAAGAATAAAGTTAAACTAATCTCAATCTCATGTACTAACCTGCTGCTGGTTGATATACGACGTCCCACATCTGAAAGGTATACTTAGTGGCCTATACACATTTTGAATGCATGCCATATCGGCGATTATTTTACTATAGCCTTTTGTTGTTTCTTTTATTAAAAAAAAAAGTTTACAAAATGTTCATTAAGCCCCAAAATACATTCAAGTTAATTCTGCATACGGCAATGCATTTCAGTATAAATGGATATCAATTCTTGGCACAAGTCACTTACCACCATCACCATCAGGTACTGATCTACAGTCTGCGATTAACTTTGTATTTTGCAGTTTGACGGAACTATAGGGTCATGTGACAAACAACCCCTCAACCCCACCGATACTCTTACCACTCTGCAAACCATCCATCCAAGTGCAATGTGTATTGAATCTTATTATTTTTTTTTTTTTTTAAACACTACACGTGATTCTGCAGCCATTTTTGTAGCCCTTATTCCCAACCTTAAAAACACACAGTATCTTACAGTCTTGGGATGAAGACCTCTGATATCCAGACGACTCCTACACTGGTATGTTGTGGCGCCGATCCCCTGGAAGCAGGGCTTTATGCTCGCCAAATGTCCAAGTAGAGTAACAAACCCAAACCATCTTTCTCATGGGCCTTACCAGAGCCCCTGACCCAAACAGAGGGCCTTACCACAAACCCTCAGAACTTACAACTAGAGGGCCTTACCGGTACCCCCCACCAGGTGGCACTGCAAAACTAGAACACAAATACTGTCACAACAGCCAGATGACATGGGGCCTTACCACAACCCCTCTATATACCTGGCAGCAGTCCAATCTAGCCAAGAAAGGGTCTTACCAAAACCCTGTCAACCACACAGAAACTGGCCATGTAGGGGGAAACTAAACAACCCAACTAGGAAGTGCCTGTTAAGTGGGCCAGGATATATTGGTGGAACATGCTCAGAGCTTATTCTATGAAGTTGTTTAGAACATATATGCTTAAGTTCATCATTGATTAACCTCATCCATGATATTTCTTGCTTGTAAAAATAAGATGGTGTGAATCTGCTTAGTGTAATCTGATGCAGATAAAGAAAGCTGTACTGTTGGTCTGCCCTGTGCTGTGTGTTCTGTTGGATGCAGCACTACACGAGTAGACAATGTAGATGTTATCAATAAGGTCCCTCATCAGCCTATTCTATTAAAGCCAGCTCACAATTGGATGCAAGTAACGGTTGGCCAGCGCTTTTGAGGTTTTCCAGTCTTGCATAAAATATTGCACGACAATTGTCATGCTATATTTTTGGTCCACGTATTTCCACACCAGTGATACCAACAATAGTATTGGATCAATAGAAGTCAATAATATATCAGAGGCAATACAAGTGTCCTACTCCAAGAGCCGTATAGACAAAGAAAAGCATCCCTATCCTCTGCTTTGTGACAAGAAGGCATGTGTTCAATAACTAGGGGCAGTAAAGCACAAGTAAATACTGCTATACGAAGAAGCAGACTGGCACCAGTCACTAGCAGGCTCCATTTAAATTTGTATAAAACGGGCGATAGGTTTAGGACTCTGGACTGGCACGGAACATCTGTGAATACCTGCTGTACGACGCATCTGTGTTTCAAAAGTATCTAAACAGCAAGAACTCCAAATATGAAATCCATTCCGATGCCAGTGTTGGGGCGCATTAACTTGAGGTGGCTTTAACACAAAAGGGCAGAATCATCGGGCACCCGTCTGGACAGTAATGGCCAGGGTGCGTTGAATGGTGAAAGCCATGATAGCCATCAGCTGCCGTGTCTTAAAGAAAGGTGCCTTCATCATTGAACGCAGCTCCTTTATGCCAAGTAAGATGGAGGGTGGAAAGAAATCTTACCCATCATACAAACCCATTATACCAACCATATACTGAGCTGTGGTAGTAGGGTGTAGATGTATCATAACCATCATCATCATCTGCAAGCCAGCTCTGGCCAATAGCCATCACAGATTGGCGGCTGCAGTGGCAATGAGAACAACACACAGTTAATACACTGCACGAGTCCCACATTCCCCTTCCAAGTCAACCCCTTACTGAGATAATCAACCAAGGGTATGACAACGCTGGTCCTGAAGAGCCTAGTTGCCCACAACTATTAAATATCCAACAACAGAATCACTATTTCATTGACGATAGTTGGGGATGGCTGGCGCATTGTGTCAATTACACTTTGGCCCACTACTGCCTCAAGAGACAAGACTGGGTTAGCAACGGATTGATAAGAGAACCAAGCTCAACATGACCAGGGTTGAAAACCACTGCTAAATGTTATAAAACAAGAAATGAATAAGTTATAACAGACGACTTGTGCCCACACAACATTTTAATGCTTGCTGACCAATTTGACCTTGGGCTTACCATTGGGATTCCGACCAGAAGACCTGCTCATCCAGAGCTACAACGCATAACAACTCAAAAGAACCTGCCCTATGACAGGCAAGGATGTTCAGGTTTACAGGAACTCAGTCATTTATCATTGACTGAAATGACCACAAAAGGTGGGAATATTTCAGTGCATTACCCCCCTCCAAAATCACACGGCTATTAGTCAGCTCAAAAAGCACACCAGACAGGTCACACGGACATCACACTTCCATCAAATTTGAGAAAAGCTAAATGTACTTCAATTTTTTGTATGTGTTGCTTGTTATGTGCACATAATGTGTACATCGGCGCCAATAGTTGACACTTGCAACGGGCAAGGAACCCAGAAATCACAGAAACTTCTTTAAAGATATCTATAAGCAGTCTGGCATAAGTGCTGTGCATGGGTGTACATAAGTTAACTGAATGCTGTAATTGCATGTCTCACTCACGAGTGGTTTGAGGATGAGTGACTTCAGAGGGTACTCACAGTGCATGTCTCGCTCATGTTCGTATTCAATGAAAGCATAACCTCGTGGCTTCCCAGTCCTCTTGTTATAGACTATGTAGATCTGGAAGAAAGAATAAACAACCAGGAATGACACCACATCTCAAAGTGAACACACAGGAATCTCTGGCATTAGCCAGAATCTCAAGGAACATTACAACTTACCCGTTTGATAGGCCCATAAACTTCGAACTCGCGTCGTAGCTTAGACTCTGTGGTATCGTAGTTCTGAAGGAGGAAAATAAATATTACATCTCTGGCATGGACAACTGAAATTCGAGGTGACTGGTACAAATACACTTACCACTCGTGCAACAAACAATGTCTTGAATGCATCCCCCTGAGCGTTTGGATCATTATGTGGATCCCCTGAAGAGACAGGTGAATAAGAACATGCATGACAGAAGCTGACTGAAAGTACCTTCAGTAAGATCACAAAACCATCAGCATCCAAACTTACAAAGCTTGAGTTCGGTCTCCACCACTGTTTGTCTTCTCTCAATCTTTTCTCGTCTCTGTAACACAGGTAACCAGGAAATGGTAAATGCTCTATAAATTCCAACTTGGTATAGTGAGAAGAGTGTGTTGTGGAACAGAGGATAGCGTGCACACACAACAGGGGTAGAGATCCTGAAGACCAGGTCTTTTAGGCACAATGGGTGAGCAAGGTCTGACTACGCAAGTCTTGCATTAAATAAACTTGACTAGGCTGTTTCATACAACAATAAAAGCACACTACCTTTCTCTCCAATCGCTCATCGCGAGTTTCTGCTCTTGTTGGTGGAGGCGCATCTCTGGGGTCCTAAACACAAATGAATAATATAAACATCAGTGATACATTTTTCTCAAGTAAAATTATTAACATCCAACTAAAATGTATCCATACCTCGAAGTGCCTAATAAATGGTGCTATGCCGCTGTAGGGTTGGTTGTGGTGTTTCTCATGGGGAAGCTTCTCCAACTGGGGCAAAAAAGGAATGGGATCCCGCGGCGCAAAGAGGGCCAGCAGGTTCGGGGGTAAAAACTGCGTCATCTTTTACCTAAAGAACATCCGGATACAACATGTGTGACGTTTGATTAAGGAACAACGTTACGTAATATTTTTACATGGGTAGTCTAGCAAAGGAACACATCGTAGTACTCCCCCTACAGCCAAGATCAATGTAAAACAAGGAGACTTGCTACGTCCTACTTGCTAATGGCTAACTGGACACATTGTTCAGCCCAATAGTACCACATTAGCGTATGGCTACGGTAATCGTTCGCCAGAAAGTAAATATGGTTTGATTTAAATTGAAACTGTGTACAATGGACTATCTGTTTGAATGCGATTCTTCTGCATTTCCCAAAACAACGCATACATAGTAGCATTTAAAGCTACATTGTGTGCTCAACGACAGCTAGCCAACCAGCTAACACTTAAGTTAGCATAGCTAGCTAGCTAAAGGGGCCTTACATGACGGGATTAGCCAAGTCTCACCTCAAACCATTCAGTTTCCTCAGTCCAAATCAGATATGGGACAAAACAAAATTGTTTCTGTTCTCTCTATTGCGTAAAACTGTAGAAATGTAAACGATTTTACAAGAGAAGCCGAGCCATTTAATCCTAGTGGGTAACGTGGTAAATGTGTTCAATTCGCTTGTGTTCTTCGATTAAAATGGCGCGCTGCCGTACGCTGACTATTCTTGCCGTAAAAACTCTCCGCACATTGGCCCCGCCCCTCCAGGCGGAAGGCGACACGTGACATTGACACGTGACATGTGACTTGTTGAGGAAAAATAATTAGTATTATAATTTCCTTTAAGCTGAGTGTGTGTATTTATTTTAGTTAAACATTGCTTTATTGATTTATGGAAGTTTAAGGCACCCAGAATTCAGGGCACTGCCTGGATACATAAATATATGCCTAATAGATACTTTGATACTAGAAGATTGGCTCAATTCCCTTTTCCTACTACACTACCACTGCAAAATGTATACGCAAACAAAAGCTTATACTTTTCCACTTTTTACAAAATACTCATATTTATATCAGCCAACAGCTGCTTTCTACTATCTGTGAACTAACCAAAAATTGTTGCATATGGCCACAGTGTTTTGTTATTGAGTTAACACTTGAATATTTCTGGAGGGTAAATTTCAGCTTGCTGCTGGTCACAGAAATTATCATACACACGTCGTTCAGCGTGAACCTGGCTTCTGAGAGTCAGGTTCACTCTGAACAAGGAGAAGGATGGAGGAGAAGGAAGAGAAAGATCCAGGATATAGTAAGTGTTTTCACTAGATTTCATTTGATTTGATATCATAAAATTATGCTTGACATTTTTTTAAACGATAGACAATATGTAGATATATCCCCATCAGTATGTAATAAGCAAATTAGTTACACATTTATTTTATTTTATTTGTTTTGTTGGGGCCCATGATGGTGCCTCACTAGTCTTTAGCTTTCTTATGAGCGCAACAATTACTTGATATAACCATTTTAACAGTATAATACAAACTGTACAGCTAGCCACTATTATAACTATGTTGGAGTGGATTTTAAATGCTACTTTCTTCACTTGGAGTTTAATTTAGTTGCTCTTCTTAACCATTATTAACAATGAATACGTTTCATAGCGCCTGCTTCGAATCATAGGAAGAGTTTATCGGGGACTATCATAGGTTCCTTACCACCTATTGCAACAACATCAGGTGAGAGAATCTGCTTTGCATACGTAGTTTGTATGTTCAAGTGTTCAAAAAAGTAATACTCACCATCTCAAAGTAAGTACTTACTTATTTTGGACATACTTAAATCCAAATCATATATTTTTTCACATTCTATTGCAGATAAATTCCTGATCCAATTCATATTTATCGTAATACAAATTGCAATGCTAATTAGGATATGTAATTGAGCTGCCCTCGGTAGCAAATGCAAAGGAAAATATTCCCTTTGATAATATCTGCATGTCAAAATACATACAAATGATTCACGTACTCTGAGAGGCACTGAGAGGCAGACATATTGTCCTGTCCTAGACCTGTTCCAAACGTGTCTTTTCAAACATGACATGTTTGAAGAAGGTCCGGTGTTAAACTGTCAGGCCTACCTAACCTATCCAATGTTGCTGTAAATCATGATTTGACATTTTTGAAGCTAATGATGTTGTGATGTTCATGTTGCAGCAGAGTTCTTAGCCCAGACATGGGAAGACCCCACCGAGTCTGGTCCGATAGAGCAGTTGGAGTTGTCAGATATTTCAAGTACTCTTATGGTTCTTCTTTCTTCGCTTCACATTATTGACTTTCTCCTCCTTCCACTATGAGGTCTACTCCTCTTACTCGTTCAGAACACATACTTTTTCCGTTTTCCATTGTGTAAACAAGGTTTAATTTCAAATTTGTATTCAAAACAGTAAATAGCATTTTTGCTTCTTTTTTCAACAGGGGCTATTGGTAAAAAATCCAAGGAGCTGTTACAAAAAGGTAGGCCTATATTTGTTCACAGATCTAGCATGCAATACTACTAGGGAACGTTCGATGCTAGAAGATATGATGACGTCAAGGCTGTTTAGCTGTCTGCCCACCATACGGATGGCCTTCACAGTGGACACAGTGGTTAACACATAGTGGTTAACACACAGTGGACACAGTGGTTAACATGCAGTGGACATAGTGGTTAACACACAGTGGTTAACACACAGTGGTTAACACACAGTGGACACAGTGGTTAACACACAGTGGATACAGTGGTTAACACACAGTGGACATAGTGGTTAACACACAGTGGACACAGTGGTTAACACACAGTGATTAACACAGTGGACACAGTGGTTAACACACAGTGATTAACACAGTGGACACAGTGGTTAACACACAGTGATTAACACAGTGGACACAGTGGTTAACACACAGTGGACACAGTGGTTAACACACAGTGGACATAGTGGTTAACTGATGTATTGTCTTGAGGCAAAGTGCTGGAAATGTTATTGAGAGAAAGCACAGGAAGTTCGTTTTTCTTTGAGATGCACAAAAAACATATATATTGCAGCAAACTAAATGTAGCCCTCTGACCAGACAGGTCAATAATGGTGAATATCATGACTGAACATTAATTTCATAATTTTTATTTTCTAGTAACCAGAGAGCAGAGAATCATCATTCTTGGCCGTGCAGCCTCCGGTAAAAGCACCGTGGGGAACACCATCTTGGGAAAAAACCTTCTCCCTGTGCAGTCCCCCAAGCCAGCCTCAGACGGGGATGTTGCAGATTCCTTTTCCAAAAAGACGCGGAAAATGTTTGGCAGGAGCATCACGGTGGTGGACACTCCAGGGCTGAGTGACAGCGGACCCGGGTATGACTCCAGGAACGTTGGCCTGGCGGCGGCCTGGTTGTCAGCATGCTTCCCAGGGCCACATGTCTTTGTGTTTGTGATGAACCTGTTTGCCTACCACCAAATGATGTGGCAGGATGCTGACCAAGTGCACTGGTTGGCAGAGAAAGGCGTGTGTGGTTGCGAGGCTGCCCCAGGTGTGAATGAAAAACAGGACCCATGGCGGCAGACAGCCAAGAGGCCACTTGATTGTGACGTGGAACAGGGCAGGACAGAGAGTACAGCGAGCAGCCGACCGGTGGAAGAACAGGGCAGGGCAGAGAGTACAGCGAGCAGCCGACCGGTGGAAGAACAGGGCAGGACAGAGAGTACAGCGAGCAGCCGACCGGTGGAAGAACAGGGCAGGACAGAGAGTACAGCGAGCAGCCGACCGGTGGAAGAACAGGGCCAGAGTCTGAAATCAGAGTTGCTCAGTATTCAAAAATACTTTGGGGACGAGGCGTTGAAGTACACCATCCTGGTGTTTACTCATGGTGACAAATTGAACCCCATGGCTCTTGACTATGTGTTAAAGGAAGACCCGCATCTCAAGTCGCTTATTGGGACACTTGGTGGCAATCGGCACGTTGACTGCAGCAGCGGCGGCAGCGCCAGCAGCAGCAAAGCCAACGCCAAGAAACTGATGCGAGTTATTGATGAGATGTTGCTTAGAAATGGTGGGCAGCACTACACTCCAAAGAGAAAGAAGAAAGGACAAAAACAAGTCAACATAGCCAAGCTACTGCATCTACCCTTCCCAGTTCCTCCAGCCCTGGCTACTATAGATGTGTCCCCCGCGGGCATAGCAAGGTTAAAAAAGATCCTGCAGAAGATGGCGATGGGGGCGGTCACAGGATCAGTAGCAGGGGCAGCTCTGGGAGCCACATTGAAGATGGCAGCATTTGTACTGGACAGAGTGGGCCCCAGTATGATCGGCTACGTGTCGCTGCTGGTCACGCCATTAATATTGGGAAGTTCACAACCGACTTCTGGCCAAATGTTCAATCTGAGTTCGATATCTGGTGGAGTCGTCGGTGGGTTCTTTGTCATTATGATCATGCTTGGGGCTTCACAGGGGAGCATCACAGGGGGCAAAGCCGCGGCACATGCACACACGTTCAAAGAGGCCGCGAGGATGGGTGCAGAGGCAGTCCTGGAAAGGGAGAAGAAAAACTTTAAAACTTCATTGCGGGTCCTTGTACAACGAATCAGAGGTGGAAGTAAGGAGTTGCCATCTAGCGAGGCCGTCGCAATCCAAAATGGACAACCTGAAATGGGAGAAGCCTCTGAAAACAGAACAATGAACAGAAACACCAAAGTCAAAGATGGTGCCAAGCGACAGAAGGAAGAAACAGCCAACAGTGAGCAGTCCTCTTATTCAACCAATCAGCAGCTAAGCACCAGCACCTCCAATAGTGGCACGATAACCCCCAAGACTTCTGCTTCAGAAAAAAGGAAAGATCCAAATGAAAATGTCGAAGTTAACACAATAACTGTCAAAACAATTGTGGAAACCAAGGCAAGCCCTCAGACCTTTTATCAGTCTCCTACCTCAGAGTCAGGGAGTCAGCAGCTAAGCACCAGCCCCTCTAACAGCGACACAACAACCCCTAACACTTGTGCTTTAGCAAAGAGTAAAGGACAACATGAAAATGGTCAAGTGAACACAATAACCGCTGAAAGAACTATGGAGACCAGGGCCACCCTTCAGACAAAGCAACCGGAGAGTGTGAAAACGACAACAAAAAAGCAGCATTTTGAAACCCTGGTTTGAAACGGGGCCATGACAACGTGCTGTACATACCTGACCTCCATTTCCTTTTTTGTTGACTTGAAACTTTAAAGCTGCTGTAGGTAAGATTTGGGAGTTGTGAAGAGAGAGACTAAGAGAGCAGAAGAGAGCAAGATTTTGAAAATAAACAAACAAAAGAAATGCACCCTCTCTGCTCCCTCCCTACATTTCTTCCCCATTGAGATGAACGCTGTGTGATTGACAGGCAAGATGGTTCCCCCAAACCAATCAGGGAAGAGATACCCTGATTGGTCACAAATGAGCCGGGAGCGGTCTAAAATCAAAATCTTAAATCTTATCTACAGACCCTTTAATAAATGTATATATATCACAGGATTGCCAGTTGAGCTGGACCAGACCAAACCCATCCACACAGATCAGTATCAGATCAGGTATGAGATATGAGGTCTATGAAAATGTTTTGTTTCTTGATTTGCTTCTCATTTACAGATGTTGTTTAACATTTAAGATATTCAACTCACTTACTGGGACTATGTGTGTGTTTGGTTTCTTGCTCCTTACATTTGAAAACAAATGCTGTAATTTATGTTTGAACAACACATGGTTGCTGAAAATATAAGTAAAAAGAGTGATATCGCACAATAGATAGCAAAGTATATGAATATGGCTTATATGTTATCACTCACAACATAAAAGGAAAAAACCCTAATACTATTTATACCATGGTCTGGGTGAATACTCTTTTCTGATTGGCCCGGCAGGTGTGCGTTAAAACCGCATATTGGACACGTAGTTCAGCTCAGGTTTAATCACCAATTAACTTTAACACTTTGTAAGGAGTACAAGAGGACACTTTGTAACCTTCGCTTACCTCACCTGGTTTTATTTATTTATACTGTGACTAACCAGCTTGGTTGTGAAAGACTAGAACTAGAATTATTCCTTGTCATGACAACGTTGAGCTCTTGCTTCATAACCTTGACATTTTGAGTGCAAAACTTTTGCTTTTGTTGGTAATTGACCATGGTTTAAAGTGGGATAATCTTCCCTTGTAGGTGTGTGTTAAACAGTTTGAAGGCACTTTGCAGATTATCCCTTACGTGAACGTTACCAAAGAGTTCCTAACTTCTGTTAGTCATGATAGTATGATCTGCATTCCAGTCATTACTTCTGACCACACATCCTAAAACAAACCTGGCAGCTTCACTCTGTGACAACAAACAATAAACATCTGTTTCTTAAACAACTCCATTCTGGTTGTATGGTTGAGCTGGATAGGCTTTCCTTGTCAGAGTACGGTTAACCAAACATTGATCAACCAATCAAAGCTCAGGGCCGTCTGTGAAACTAGTGTCAATTTAATTGTATCCATGTATAAGTATATACACGGATATATATATATTATACAAGTGTACTAGACAACATACCTCAAGAGTACAATTACAAATATTTTTGCATTGATGAACGCTTAAACATTGTCATCAACTACATGGAAACCAAGTATTTGTTTTGAAAATGACCAAATAATTTCAGTAATGATTTAAAGGGCTACCAATTTAACACATTGAGGCTCCCGTTGGGGTAGTGGTAACGTTTATAATTATTTTTAATCTGTAATTAGATTTAGTTTAGAATAGGTGCCACCAATGAGACGTTTTGCATCACTTTTCTACAGCATCGAGAAAAAGTATTTTAACTAAGCAGTTTAAGAAATATTTATTCAAGTATAAGTTCGGGAGACACACCTCGCCCTGTGTACTTGTACATTGCTCTTCCTTCCACCTACCGACGACAGAAGTCATTGGTGGCCCCTACTAGTGGCAGTGGCTCAGGCGGTAGAGCGGCTTGTTCGGTAACCGGAAGGTTGCTGGTTCAATCCGCGGCTCCTCCACCTAGCCAAGTGTCAAGGTGTCCCTGAGCAAGACTCCTGCTCCCAACGAGCTGGATGTTGCCTTGCATGGTTGACACCGCCATCGGTGTATGAATGAGAGGCATGATTGTACAGCGCTTTGGATAAAAGCGCTATATAAGCAGTCCATTTACCCTACTGTAATCTACATCCAAATTATATTGAAATATTGGAAAGCTACACTAAATTCTTCCCAAACCCTTTCCCACTTCCTGTCATAGTGTCACTTACTGAGACAATGTTATCCTGAATTGTGTGGCTTGTCTGCTGAACAACTGAAAATGACATTTTGAATCCAAAAAAAAACAAACTTCATAGCATTGAAGGTTACAAAAAAACACAAACGTTCCATTTGAGTTTAATAGTTTTATTATAAAAGCAACCGTTTTAGTCTGGTCCTGCTAACCTTTGTCATGTACAGGTAAACAACATTACCAAGCAAAGTGCTCTGCTTTGTTTGGACACAGACTCCAATGGTAAAAAGATGGAGTCAGAGGAAGCAATAAGATATGGGATCCAACGTTGACAGTCCTGGAGAACCAAGAACATCTGCTAGCAACAACCAATGTTCTCCAGGAGGGGACCACCACCAGGCTCCCTACAAAACTCCAATTAGTTCTCCCCAAAAGGAATGTCCTTAGTTGTAGCTGTAATTAAATCAAATTTGGACAAAAAATAAAAATAAACACTAGAGAGTTTGGCGGTCCAGATGGAGTGCCCCCTTACTGTACATACAGAGTTCAAAAAACACCTGTGGCAGGCAATCTTATTGTCCTTACTTCAGACAGCCACAGGAGGCGCTACGACATACAATAAAAACAGAGGAGGGCAGGGACATGTTAGGTCATAGGTTTCCGATCAATGACCTGACTCAACAGTTATGCTATGTACAGGCAAGTCTGCCAAGGTCAGAGCGTGACTGTTCTGTATGGGGCAAGGGCACAAGCTAAAAACCAATAGAAAACCCCTAAAGACACAAAGTAGATGACGGCACACGCTGAACAGACTAAGGGACTATTGCGCTATGGGCGATTCATCTTGGCTCCTTCACAAAAGCAAAAATACCTTAAATAGTCACATCACTTTAACGAGAACTGCGACACAAAAGCCTGTCTTTTAAAAAACACTTTGGAGGCCAACACTTGCACCCCCAACACAGTAACACGCTGACCTTTCTGCCTATTCCTCCAAACACACACTTAGACAAACGGGGACTGGGGGGGGGGGGGGGGGTCCTAGCGCATTCTGTACTCGGATGTCTTGGACACCTCACAGAGCTGACCCTTGAAGTCGATCTCTACGGTGAAGTCCAGGTCCCTCTGCAGAGGACAAAGCAAACAAGTCATTCACTTCAGTGGAATATCAGCCCAGGGCAATTTGGGCTAATTATTGTGCCATCGCCCACATAATGTACTTTTACATGCAAGAGCAAAATACTAAATATGGCCATACATTGTTCTTGCTGTTTGGCTTCATGTTGATGGTACCAAAGATCTCCTCTCCAGTCTTCACTGTCAGGTAGTCATCCAGATAGAAGACGGTCTGCTTCCAGTGGGTGTAGGGAGATTCAGGACCTGAAAACACACAGAAAGTAGTTAGCGAATCAACTACTTTCCAGAGAACACTGAAAACAAAGTGGGGGAAGGGGAGCGGGAAAGACAAACTCACTAGTGGAGAAGCCAGTCCTCTTGTGGCAGCGAGTGAACTCAATGTTGAAGTAGGTGACCAGCGCATGGATGTAGTCGTTCCTCTTGACCTGCAGACAGAACGGCGAGGCGAAGGACAGGTCGTCTATCTTCACCGTGTAGATATCCACCTCCTGTGGGTATTAAAATGTATATTTTTTAAACATCAGTAAATTAGCCCAGAACACGTTCACCATTCAAAATGTTCCATTGGTCCACATGGTTGGGACCCTGGCGCACCTTGATGAGACAGGCACTGCTGACCAGCTGCTTGGGGTCCACCACATCCACCAGAGGCTCCTTGATGGCCACTTCTTTGATGCAAGACATGTCAAAGCCGTACACGTTGTCCCACCCTTGACATTTTTAAAAAGAAATTCAGCCAATTAGTCAAAGATTAAATTAAAACAATTAGTCACTCCAATATGGTGCTCATCTGCAAATCCACTTTGGTCTAACCAAGCGGAACTCTAATTTCTAAACTTAATAATATATTGGCAACAAACAGCTTTTCTTGTGTGAACTTCTCCCACGATGCATGCATGAAGTAAACGTGTGAATACGCCCAATTTAAAAAAAAAGAAAAGGCAGATGAATAAGAAACCATCTCCATACCAAGTCTCATTCAAAATTAATACAACAGGCGATGGCTGTACTGTGCACTCACAGTGAATTTTGTAGTCCTTGTACTGCCTGTCTTCAATGGCGGTGACATAGAGGGTTGCCCTGTCGGGGAAGATCAGCCCGTCTGGTTTCTGCCAGGGGAGGAGAGGGCAAAATTAGACTGAGAACACCAGCAGCTGCCCTGCATAGTGGGAGGAGATCTAGGCCGGCATTAGCAGATATACTGAACACTATTAAAAGCAGGTTAAAACGGTTCACTAAAGTATATGACTAGATTCTTTGCGTGTCTCTTTATATTCTGCTTATGGAAAGCACATTGTGTTGCCCTGTGTATTAAATGTGCCATGCAAATAAAGGCAGATTTGACAATATAACAAGCTGACTGGGGTGCTACCAATAGTTTTAAATCAAGTTTCATAATGTTGAATTAGCCACAAGCTGACTGGGGTGCTACCAATAGTTTTAAATCAAGTTTCATAATGTTGAATTAGCCACAAGCTGACTGGGGTGCTACCAATAGTTTTAAATCAAGTTTCATAATGTTGAATTAGCCACAAGCTGACACTTTTCTAAAGCATTTCACGTGCAAGATGAATAGCTTAGTAAATAACTTTAATTAATGACCTAATGAAACTAACTGCGCACAACAATTTAAGTCAACAAAATCCCATCATTACCAAATACACCACGTAGGTTACATGGCAACAAATACATTTGGTTTCCATGCGAATTAGTGCGTTTGAGAAATACAGTGTGTGCACACCGCTCATGCTTCGCTACGGGTCTCCCAACATGTACATACCAGCCACTTGTCTCTGGCATAGATGACTGTGTTCAGCATAGACTCATAGAAGAGGCAATAACCCATCCACTCAGAGATTATGATGTCGACACCCTCCACCGGAAGGTCCACCTCCTCCACCTTCCCTTTGATGATGGTCACGACTGAAAGATAGACAGAATAATGAATAGGTGTGATAACAGGAGTAGACAGTCAATGGTCAAGAGAATCCAAAATATTTGTATATGCAGTCGTATACTCACTGTTATCAAGCTTGTTTGCCTTGACAATTTTCACAGCGTAGTCAGAGATGCTGCTGCACTCAATCTATAAATGACACCATGAGAATCAAGTGTGTGTGTGTGTGAGAGAGAGAGAGAAATTAACTTGTGACTAGAGCATCATAGGTCAAAGTCAAGATAAGAGGACTACTGTCACAGTGCTTAAGGGCTATTTAAAAAATAAATAGACAGGACTTCTACAGATTACAGTTCAGGAACCACATCACCTACCCCAATGACTTTGGTGGCTCCAGCCTTGGCCGCAAACATGCATAGAATACCAGTACCACTGCCTACATCCAGCACCACTTTATCCTTGAAGAGGTGCTTGTTGTGGAACATGGAGTTGCGGTAGGTAAGAGTGCGCACCTCGTCCTTAAGCATCTCCTACATCAATCGTGAAGAACAATGGCAATGAACAAAAGACCCAGGAAATAACAGGCCTAAATACACTATAATGGATACATAAATGACATTGTAAACTTGATCTACAACTTGACTTACCTCGTGGATACCAAAGTGGGCATAGGAATCGAAGTAGTAGTCTTTTGAAGTCATGTCTTCAGCTGCAGGCTTCGCAGAACCCTCCCCCTGAGAAACCTCACCAAAAGAGAGACAAAGTCAAGACCATAGCCAATTACACAAAACGTGTACGCCATTACATCAAGTGTTACTGCTTCACATAAATGACGCTCATATCAAATCAGTTAGTGCATGTACGAATATAGTGGTCAATGGCCAGGCCTACTAAAGACGATTGAATGAATTATCAAATGTATATCCCTTGACACGAGCACATGGTTGGAAGCGCGGTGCACGTCCCCGGGTTTTATATACTTGGTTAATTTGAATGAAGCTCTAAAATGTAAGTTGACAATTCAAGGCCTCCTTCGTAGCAGATGGTTAGCCTCCATCATTCCAAGTTTGAAATGTTAGCATGAGGCAGCATTCAAAGCCGGAGTTGCTACTAGCTAGCAAATTAGCCCCATGCGGTCTCATGAGCACACCAGACAATCTGATCACCATGCCGGTGTCGCATCAACCATTAAAGTCGTTTCTCTCGTCGACTACACTTACAAAAATAACTTTACATTAGGATACATATTTTCCATTTCGTTACTCGATACGTGATGGCAACCGGATCATGGCATTGGAAAATAGCATAGCTCGAGATGGCAAGTAAAATGGATGCTTCATTTTAAAGTGCGTATAATGAAGCAACGATGGACTACAAAAAGACTACATTTTACACCCATATTAGGGTGACAGACATGAATGTATACAAGGGTTGACATATATACAATTGCTCGATCGCATTTTGTCTGCTGCGTTTAATCAATGATTCTTTGCTTACCTCCATTCTGTCTGTTGTCTCCGCCATTTCGGTCTTGTGTGCAAGCTGGAGCCCAGCGTGCGGAGAGTTGAAAGGCGCCCTATACAACCCCCGCCCAATAAAGCTAATTCCGATTTGTGATTGGATTAGTTTTCAAGACCCCCGCCTATGTATTTAACTAAAGGTTTCTCATTGGTCATATACAAATCACTGTTATGAAGCGCACATTCCAGCGCACTGTACCAACGTATTTTATTAAGTCTATAATATTCATATGTACCAACCATTTTTACGAGGTCGTATTCCATTCACAGTGTAATCACGAGTTGAGTGGAAAAATGACAATGGAAAATTGTCAATGTATTTGAAGTGCAGTGATTATTTTGATATGTTGTTTGGGGTCTGTTCATATAGGCTATAATTTCCTTAATGTCATTCTAAGCAAAGGCAATTATATCGGTATCATATGTTGTACAGTCTATGGTTGTATCTGACGAATTGTTGATTTGAAATGTTTGCCGATTCGTTGACCGATGATAATTAACCAACATCAAATCTTAAGACAGCTCAAAACACAATTAGCCGCCTTTTCTCAGGTAAGAAGCTGCTAAAGTACCCACTCCGCCAGCATCAGAGCAAGCCTGCCCACTATCGGTTACATTAACATATATTAAGTTCAATAAATAACCCTAACTTATGGTGTGTATATATATACACGCATGTATAATATTAAGTACACCAGAAACAGAGCCCACTCATTAAATGAGCTTTGTAACTCCTTTATTTTGTCATCAAGTAAATTATTATTTGACTGCTGAAAGAGCTGGTTGTTAACGTTAGTCAGAAGTCCGGTTTCTACCAATCAGGATTGTATTTTTCTGGAGCGCCGTACGGAGGGTTGGAGTCAGCAAGAGGAAACGAGCGTGCGCGAGACTAAACTGCGTCGAGTCGACCCGCTGCTGTCACGAGCCCTGTCCAAGCAACGAAGAGGAGGCTGGCGAATGAGACTTGCTATATATTATTGACGAGCTCATATTTACCACTTTTTGCAAATTGTTTAATATAATTGAATTGTATTCCATATCGTTAGATGGGAATTAAGACAGTTTGATGAGTCATTATGGTCGATTGGTGATGTATTCCAGCATTTGAATGATATTGCTAGCCAGCTAGCTAGCTAGCTGCTTAGCTAGCTTGACCGTGAGTGACTCGAAGCTAACATACATTTTCGGACAATATTTTCACCGACACATTCCTGGTCCTATTTTTCTTTGGAATTTCCTGCAATAGGTGGTTCGGCTTGGTCTATTTTTTACTGTAGATGTCGTTCGCTGTCATAATCAGTAGCTCGCTTTCCTTCCAATCGGACATCGGAAAGGATTGAATGAAATAGCTATCCATAACCAGCGGAAACGAGCTAGTTAACGGGGATACCCTGCTGCTAGTTGATCCACCGCCATCAGGCTAATCTAGCAAATGCTATCTATGGTCGCCAACGACAAGCCTCGAGCAAGTTTAATAGCTAATTATAAAGTTATCGTTCCCGGTTGCGTTTGATCATTTGTTTTGCCGTTAGAACGGATTGTATTGCTTGGCTTCATTCGCCGTGTAGCGAACATTTGTATTTCAACGCAAGGGCAGTTCGAAAAGCTGACCATCGCCAGTTCATTTTTACAAGAGAGGCCGGAGTGAAGAGAGAATCCTGCAAAAATGCCGGCGGTGTCGAAGGGAGATGGAATGCGCGGACTAGCCGTATTCATATCCGATATTCGAAATTGTAAGTACATCATTCTGTTAATTGATGTTGTTGTTGAATTGTCAACATAAGTGTTCGTTTTGCGTTGTGTGTTGTTAACGATGTAATGAGCGGGTTCCACGGGGATCAAAAGCTCATTTTATGGCATAGTGCACACATTTAAATACAGATTACCGCACACTGTTTAAAAAGGCCCCTGTCATAGTATGGTAGGCACTGTGAACTAATAATACAGTAGAATTGAAAGAGACATAACGTCACCTTCTGAAGCAGTAGTGATTAACTAATGTCACAAAGAATGGAGTGAAGAATGCAATATCTGTTTTTATAGATTACACTCTTATCAGCCATCCCACTTGAGTCGAACTGGTCACAAAACTGAGCGGCAGTTATCTAATGCTTGTTTTAACTGATGGGGATGTGTTTTTATAAGAAACGAAACAAAAAGCCGCCTTCTGCCCCTTTACTTATCTGGTGCTAACATTGAATTGTTCCATTAAATAACATAAATGTATATTTTCACCTGTATTGCCGATCTATGTATAGGCTTCTTTCTTCTGTAACCATTTTCCGTATGTAGTTACTTGTCTAGTAGCTACACATCTTTCAAATTAACATCCATAACTATATCTATGTCTAGACACTCAAGGCACTATAAAGCAAAAAGAAGAGGACCGGTGATTAGTTATATATTGTCTTGACTGGCTGTTGATGCAGGTAGTTATTTTTTATATAACATGCAGTGACAGTGCGGTGTGACTCATTCAACTATTGATTGAGGATTGATGATGATATTATGATATATTGGGTATCTGTTTCTACTTTTCTAACTAATTGTTGTGACTGTTGGTGTACAAGTTTACTAACTAAAGGGTGAGTTCTACTGTGAAGCCCAACCTTTATTACGGCACTTTATTACCCAAGAACATAATAGAACATGGAATTGAAGTCATGGATTTGTTGTCCTTTTTTGTGTTTGGAAACATATTTGACCAGAATCTTTGGTCACGGTTGCACTGGCGTGTAGCTTGTCGATGTTGGATATTTATTGTGTGTCGGCTGAGGCACTGACTGCAGCTGTCAGTATTCCTATATGACACAAAGAGAAACGCTATCCTCACTTGTCCTTCCTCTCACCATAGGTAAAAGCAAGGAAGCAGAGATCAAGCGGATCAATAAAGAGCTGGCCAACATTCGCTCTAAGTTTAAAGGGGACAAGGCCCTGGATGGCTACAGTAAGAAGAAGTATGTCTGCAAACTGCTCTTCATCTTCCTGCTCGGCCATGACATCGACTTTGGACACATGGAAGCTGTCAACCTACTCAGTTCCAACAAGTATACGGAGAAACAAATTGTAAGTGTTGCCATGTGTGTGCTTCTGGCTGTCATGTAAGAATGAGTCCGGTCAATCATTTATTGATTCAGCTCTGTCTGCATTTGTTTTTTGGTTTTTCTCTCAACCCAGTTTTGCTTTTGCAACTCCCATTTATGGCGGTCAAAGTGCTCGATCAGAAGCAGTCTGTTTGAATAGTCAACAAAAGCCTCTGCTCTTGCTGTATCTCACCAAGCTGAACCCCCAACTTTAGTTTGTTGACTGTACTAAAGATCAATAGATTGTCTCATTTGTTGTTGCTGGAATACCCTTTATTATGAAAGGATGGTGTCAGTGCACTGTTATCTGCAGGTTCACAAAACCAATTACCTGCAAATTAATACTTCATGTGATTGTGCCTCTCAATTATGTCATTGTGAAAATGGGGCATAGTGCAGCTGTTGTGTGTGTGTGTGTGTGTGTGTGTGTGTCTGTGTGTGTGTGTGTGTGTGTGTGGTAAGGGACAATACTCATTGATATTAACAAATACAAGGTAGGGACATAATGTCAGCAGGACCATTCTACTTGCAAACTATTGCTGTCCTTGAGGCAGAGCTGGGTGTTTTTATATACAATATATTTTTTACAATATAATATAATTGCTCAGTAGGCAATGTACTGGTTTGGCCATGACAATATTGTCATGTAGTTACTGTAGTTACAAGCAATTTGCAATTAATCATTTTGAATGTGAAAAAAAACAACTCACTTACACTGAATACTTAACTTACACTGAAAAATATTTGAAAATGCGTTTTTTTTCACACCCAACTGTAATCCAAAGCTACAGATCCTCCATGGCAGCTATGTGGAAATAGTTGAACTACTTCCCTTCTTGTCAGCAATGTGTATATTCATCAGACCAGCCTTCTGGGAACTACCATGGCAAGATATTTCAACTAGTGTTGAAGTACAAGTCAAAACGTCGCACACCACCCTTGTTTGTTCTGCCAGTGCCAATTCTCTGCAGTTTGCTTTTGCCAGACTCAAAAGAGGGATGAACTTTACAACGTTAAGCCATTAAATAAGTTTAATCTCTCCTTGGAATTGCATTGTAATTTCCCTTTAACAGTGGTACAGATCATGTGAAATAGACCTGTTCATTAACATTGGGGTTGACTGGTCCAGGTAGTGTAGCTGACGTGTGTAATGATTGCATGGTTGCATTTGACAATTACACATGTGGCAAATCCCATTTGACAGCCCCAGCAAGCCTGCTTTCAGACCCACAGAAGACTTGAGGGTGTTGAGAAGTCATTGGTCGGACAGCGAAACATGGCCTCTGCTGGGGTCTCTTCCATTGTAACTGGGAGACTTGGACAGGAAAAGGAAACTGTCAAGAGGTTCAATGGTGATGTGTCAGGACTTCTAAACCAAATGGTGGGAATGCAGAACTGCACCCATTGAGGCTGCGCAACACGACGTTTAGCAACGTAAAATACAAGGTTTAATACAAAATAAAATCCATGTCAATGTGATTGATCGCTACTCAACCCCATGTTTAGCAACGTAAAATACAAGGTTTAATACAAAATAAAATCCATGTCAATGTGATTGATCGCTACTGAACCCCATGTTTAGCAACGTAAAATACAAGGTTTAATACAAAATAAAATCCATGTCAATGTGATTGATCGCTACGCAACACGACGTTTGGCAACGTAAAATACAAGGTTTAATACAAAATAAAATCCATGTCAATGTGATTGATCGCTACTCAACCCCATGTT
>OMNS01079936.1:0-16565 GCA_900303225.1 Laemonema laureysi
TTTTTCTCCTGCTCCTTTTCAACTTACAACGTGATTTCTGTCCCCGTAGAATTCAGAAGTGATCATTAACCTTTCCTTTGGTTTCTTCCCTTGCCTGGTCACATCTCCTCTCTATTTGGTTTCTGGCCCCATATGCCACTTTCCTATTTCCTGCCTGCAGACAGCAGGGAGTAGCTCTATTATCACCTTCCGAGAGCTGTCTTTGAATGTGAGAGGCAATTCCATTTTGCCCTGCCATGGGGAGGAGAAGGAGGCTCACAGAAATTGGTTTAGGGGCTAACTCATAGCTGAACGCAAGGTCGCCTGGTTCCTTTTGGGTTTGTTTTTTTGCTGTCACTGTTGTGTGCTGCTCATATTTTTAAAGCGAGCCAACTGATTGCCGTGTGTCTTATCGCGATAAATAGGTGGACGTGTTTCGCTGTGAAGTTAAGAACAATCGTCGCAAAGGCTAAACACCGCGTTTCATTATCGGTACCGCTCGAATACACCCGCCGCTCGCTCGAATTAGAGCGTCGCCTCGTCAACATAAAGTGATGAGAATACACCGATAATACAGCGTTAAAGATATCAGCGATAACCGATGCCCCACTCTCAAGTGTTGCTCAACCGTCCATCTTGTGCTCGAGTGACACTTCTTCTCAAAGCTGCTGTTAGTTTTATAGCTGTACCCGTTTGGGGGGGTCTCATGTTCACCGTTTTATCCGCTAATTCTCCAGCAGAACGGCGGGGCTCTTGACAGTACTGCTCTCGGATAAATTAAACATGAGTTACGTAGGGAGTGATAATCTGTGGGCCTCTCTCTTCACACTGCATTCCCAATGAGCTGCGTGTCGGCCCGGGGTTGTTGCCTGTGATTTTAATGAAGATTATTCTGGTAACACGACAATCGCCTGCTCGCTCCTGCTTTTTGCTCCAAGTGTATTTTGTGCAGGCAGAGATGTATTTTTTTTGGTGCTTTTTCATTTTTTTTGCTTTCTGCATAAACATAGCCATCATGTTAATCACATTTTGTCCTCTTCTTCCTCTGATTCAACCACCAATCTCTTGTGGAAATAATTCATAACCTTGATGTAGAATAAACCTGTAACCATAATAAAACCTCACTTGTTCATAACCATATACGTTACCAAGCAGCATATCTGTGTCTATATGTCCAGGGCTGGTGGACCCTGGGCATGTCCTAACAGTGTAAGGTCTAATAAAGCCGTGTCGTATGTGATAGAACAGGACAACACACGGGTCACTCGAGGGGAATCTTCTGCTTTGTGTCACCCGCCTCCAGACCGGTAGTGCACAAGAGAAGAAGTCAGTCAGTAGTCTCCGAGGAGATGTGAGCGCGAGGGCCACTCTGACCAAGATGGTAGCGGATGTTTTATAAATAATTCCAAAGTCGCAAAACATCAACCCGTACAATCACAGCAGTCCAATGATATTCATTTGGCACAAGTCAGTTTAATTTCTGTGCGCTTTTCATCGGAAAATGGCTTGAAAAGTAGAGTTTGTGTGAATATTTTATGCTGTGGGCCTGACCCGGGGACCACAGGCCAATGTTCCTCCTCGCTGCCGCCGTCAGTTGAAGCTCGGCAGCAGGAACAACTAAATGTTCACAAAACCCCAACTGCTCTTCCTGGGTCACATGGGCTCCCATGAATATTTGAAGAGAGCCGTGTTTGGAACCAAACAGTCGGTAACGGGTCTGGAGCAGGTGATAAAAGACTTTGGAGTTGGGACATTAGCTCCGCAGTGTGCGTTGTGATTTCTGATATTATATCCAGACGGTTTGTTGAACTGGGTTGTGTATTTAGGCAGGCAGAGAGAACACAAGGTCACAACATAGTCACAAGATAGTAAATTTTTTGCTGTTTCTTCGCAGAGGTACTTTTCTGTACAAATTATACAACATTGTGTTTATTTATTCGCATATTTGATCATTTGAATGTGTATGGTTTCATGACATTTCCCCAGAATACATTAAGTAATGATCGTGGCTGCTTGGCCTTGTTGAGGTCAGTAAGCTAACTAGTCTTTTAACATCTTTCCTGTAGTGTAGCACAATATGGTCCATCCCGTTCTAATGAAGCGGACCACAGCATGCTGCTTTGTTCCAGAAGTACCCTTTGTTCTGGACCACTCAAAACCAAGTGTCGAAAAGGAATATTTCACAACTTCGTCTTGAACTTTATTAACATGCAATAAACAAACTGCAATTGCAACTATTGGTCCAATATAATGGCAACATTGAATTATTCCAGCATACATGTGAAACTGTGTGAACTCGCAGTGCAAATTACCGGCACATTTTTTAATAAATATAATTGAACAATGCAGTGTGCTACTGAATATGAATTAATAATCATAAACCTATATTCCCCATTTGCTCTTCAAAGAGCCCTGGCAATGTGTTAAAAGGGAATAATGCAGTAGAAGCAGGATAGCTTCATGGTGTGTTGGAGACAACAGTAGAAGCAGGATAGCTTCATGGTGTGTTGGAGACAACAGTAGAAGCAGGATAGCTTCATGGTGTGTTGGAGACAACAGTAGAAGCAGGATAGCTTCATGGTGTGTTGGAGACAACAGTAGAAGCAGGATAGCTTCATGGTGTGTTGGAGACAACAGTAGAAGCAGGATAGCTTCATGGTGTGTTGGAGACAACAGTAGAAGCAGGATAGCTTCATGGTGTGTTGGAGACAACAGTAGAAGCAGGATAGCTTCATGGTGTGTTGGAGACAACAGTAGAAGCAGGATAGCTTCATGGTGTGTTGGAGACAACAGTAGAAGCAGGATAGCTTCATAGTGTGTTGGAGACAACAGCAGAGGACCTTTTTTCGGGTCAATCAAGACCTTTTGAGTCTTGAAGCCCCAGGTGATGATCACCTGTCCGGTGGCTAATTTGCAATGAGCTTGGTGGTCAGGAGCTTTTGTGTGTGTGTGTGTGTGTGTGTGTGCGCGCGCGCGTGTGCAAACGTGTATGCGTGCGCACGTGTGTGTGTGTGTGTGTGTGTGTGTGTGCGCGCGCGCGCGCGCGTGTGTTCTGTTTGGTGGGGCGCGGACGAGAACCGACATCAATAATGAGCAGTAGGAGAGCACTTCTGGGCGGATGTGGCGCCGCGTGGCCGCGTGTCCAGGGAGGACCGGGTAATAAGAGCCACAACCGTCCACCGCCTCTCACCGTGGGTGGGGGTGGTCTCCAGCTGTCTGCACCCTGATTCCCTGCGACAGGCCGACCGCTGATGGGTGCTGCAGACCACAGGGGGCTACGGCTGTGTTTGCACCACATTAAACAACAAAGCCCCCCCACCACCGCCACTGCCACCACAACACTTAAACAGATTAGCCGCGCGCCGGATAATTAACGTCTTACGGTAAACACCCCTCTCAGCTTTCTTCCCTTCACCTCCACCCCAAAAAAACCGGGAAGAAATAGTTCAACTTGATTTATTGATGGAAATTGCAATGTGACGTCTGGCAAACAACATATAAATAACTTAAAAGCCATCTTAAATGCATTCACATGAAATTTTGAGTGCCACTGTAATATAAGCCACTACCTGTCATGAATCCCAAATAACCTCTCCTTTCCCTTTTAGTTGAGCCTCCCGCGCCTCATCCCTTTACCGGCCTGACAGCCAAATGTTTACCCATCCGACAAGAGACAAGCCATTTCCTCGTCAGGAAAAAGCAATGTTACCTGACTGGGGCAGCACACTATGTCCCCGTATCCTCATGGCTTCTAATTTACTTGTCATATTGTGCTCTGTGATCACATCATTGAAGTGACAGTGGTGGGCATTAGGTAAAGTCCCCGAGCTGGTGCTCACTTTCAGCCTCTCTCTCTCCTTGTCATTCACATTGATTAGATTAGACCCGGGAGGGGAGGACGAACTCGGGTTCCCTTCACAAAATAATAAAAATACATATTTTTATGCCTAACTTAACAAGCCAAATAAGCTCTGGCAGTCGTGCATGATATGGGGTATGATAATTATAACTTTTCCTATTCTCCTAAATGACCTCAATATGTCACTGCATTAGTTTAGGTTTAATTATTGCGGGACTTATGGTTGCGTACTGAAGACAAGATTGTGTTTAACCAAATGTAAAAATACTCCAGTCTCTACTGTACGTATACTAATTCTTAAGTATAGAATGTTGAAATGTAGTTGCTGCAGATATATTCATTTGGTTTTGGCAGTTATAAAAAAACAAAAAACAAAAACATGTATCTGTTTATTTTGATTCAATTCAATGTTGACCTTCATCATATACAAACACACGCCTAATACACGATGTTGTTTTAGCTGATCTTAATATGTTGACGAGATCCATCCGGTGCATCAGATGCACTGAGGTGTCTGACGGCTAACTTGCAGAGAACACACACAACCACCACCACCCACCACCAGTCTAATCAACTGCTCTCTAACTACGGCGGCTGCAGCAGGCCAATAGCAGCCAACACTTGAGGTGGATAAACACGAGAGGGGGCGTGGGGGGAGGAGGGGGGAGGGACACACCGCATGGTTGACTCAACAATTGGTTGGTTCAGGAACACTACAAACTGAAAGAAAAAAAACAACAACCAACAAGCCCGGGTTGGTTTGGTTATTAAAGATCAGTGATGGAAGTGAACCATAATCTTGTAATGAGTAGAGTGCAGGGTGGCCTGTCTGGCTTGGGTGCAGGCAAGCCTGTGCTTGCATGTTTCACAGGAATAGATTGCTGGACCCTATAGCCCCACTGTAATGACCTCTCTTGTTAGCCTCAGTTGCATGCTCTTCATTAGCAATGCTAGCCCTGTTCACTTCGGTGCACCCATGCTGGAAACGTTTGCTTCTGCTCCTGCTTTAGTCCTTTTTTGCGGTAGTTTATAAATGGCAAGTAAAAACGAAATGAAGGAAACTTCGTCGGCTATAATTTAGTCAATGGGAGATGTGTAAGTGAAGCCTGTAAGCATGTATGATATTTGTAAGTGTGGTATTATCTTCTAAACATTCAGATGATTTTTGGATGATTATTCAAGTTCAGCGCCCTACAAGAATGTAAAACATCTTAAAACATTTGAAGGTATGTTGAAATTGATAAAATCATTATTCCCTTTTTTTTGCTGTTAGAATAGAATCTGGAAAACTCCAAGAATGTATTATTATTCAAATTGTTTGTCTCTATTTAAATGTCAGTAGATTTAGTTACATTTGCACAATGATTACTTAAAGATGCACCAACAACAGATCTGGTGTTTTTGTCCCTTTATGGTTGTTTTGGTAAGATGAGCTTAACCAGCTCTTATCATTATTAAGATAAGCAGAAGCTTGTTATGAATATAATCCCTAGAGGCATATAGGTTTAGAAATCCCAAGAGAATCCATAGAATGTGTGGTTTTATTTGCCCAATAATGTGTGTAGACCAACCAGTCAACAACAAGGAAAGCACATTTGAGAGAACACCTTTACTAAAATACATGAAATCTTTACTTTTGTTTGTTTTTAAACAGCCTAATATTCCATGACAATTTTTCTTCTCTTTCTTCTCTTTCTATTTTTACTTTTCCTGTTTTTCCCCCCTATAGTCCCTACTATCAGTGGTTCATAACTTTGGGACAGAGTAATGAAATATTTATCAGCACTGGGACTCATAAACACATCTTCAGAGGGTCGCCATGATTTCACGCTATATCGCAAACATTTTAAAGCATCAGGCGTACTGCCTGTCAGCCGTCATTTTAGTGTGTTAATAATATATTTTCGTTTCTCCGGTAAACATACTTTGGCACTCATATCACATAAATAGTAAACAACAGCAGATAAATAGGTGGGAGAAAATGCATCTGATACCGTTATACAGCAGACTAGGCTACTATACGATTTTCATTTTTTTTCTTTTTTAAACCCTCCTTATTGACGTTAACGAAATGTTGACTTAAAGGCATTGCATATGAGATAGGCCTACACCGCAGCAAACAATCCGTTTTAGCTTATGCTCCTCAGGTTGTCCTAATTAAGAGCTGTCTAATTAAATTACTGTCTTCAGCTAACCAATGAGAAGACTTGTTTCATTAGCAATGCAGAAATAAAAGCCTTCCTGGATACAGGGTGGTGTCAATTGGCTAATTTGCCTTCCACAAAATAGGCCTACCTCGAACCATAATAGGCATGCTTACGTGGCCATCGGGTTTCAAGGCGTATGCTAAAGATTGTGATATAGGCCGTTTCTAGTTAACGCTGGTTACCATTGAGCTATGCAGGTCGATAATTGTATCTCGCCAACGAGTGAGCTCTCCAAGAAATGTATGAATGTGGGCAGTGGCTTTGGACGCTCCGACGGATCTGAACACACGTTGCAGGACCATCCTATTACATCCACAAGTGACAACCAGGAGAGAAGCTCACCTCTGAAAAAAAACTCTAGGGAGATGACGAATCAGTCAGAGGCAGACAATTTTCCAGACTCCAAGGACGCATCAGGGGACGTCCAGAGGGGCAAACTCTCTCCTGATCTTCACGGAGTCTCTGACATTCGTCATAATTTCGATGGATCTGCAGGAGAAAGGTATACTTTTTCTCAATCTACTCAACCGCAGTCAGTCTCCGCAGCTCCGAGTGCAATGTTCCCCTATCCGAGTCAGCATGGACCCGCTCATCCGGCTTTTTCTATCGGAAGTCCCAGCCGCTATATGGCGCATCACCCGGTCATTACCAACGGAGCCTACAACAGCCTCCTAACCAACACTTCTCCGCAGGGCTACGCGGCAGCGGGGTACCCATATGCACAACAGTATGGACACACGTACCAAGGATCCGCGTTTTACCAGTTCTCCCCAGCGCAAGCCGGATTGGTCCCTGGGAAAGCCCAGGTGTACCTGTGCAACAGGGCCTTGTGGCTCAAGTTCCACCGCCACCAGACTGAGATGATCATCACCAAACAGGGACGGTAGGGATTCGATTTTCATTCTGACGCTTGCATGGGAATTATACGATTTTTTACTGTCGTTAGTTATTATGGTATAGCAGTCGTCGCTAACGAATCCTCTGAAATGTAATTATAGTTCACTGAGTTGATTATTTTACAAGAAAGCAAATATTATTTTTAGTTTATTTTTGCGGGGGGGAGGATGAAATGATGAGTTGAACATTGTGAATTCCTCATTTGTGAATTCATCATTAAAGGTTTACTTAAAAATAATTTAAGTACGTTTATTTATTTTTTTCCCTCAGGCGAATGTTTCCTTTTTTAAGTTTCAACATTTCTGGCCTCGACCCTACCGCTCACTACAACATTTTTGTGGATGTAATTCTTGCTGATCCAAATCACTGGCGCTTCCAAGGAGGCAAGTGGGTCCCATGTGGAAAAGCGGACACAAATGTGACAGGTAGCACATCTTTTTTATATTTAAATATTTAATATTACACATTTAATACATCTAATCTTTATTAATCCGCCAGTGTTGTTTTTGGTTATTTGGCACAGCGACGTGTTCGGTGGGGCGAACGCGTTTGACGATGAGCTCCGCCGACACCTTGCCGTGTTAAATCAGCCGTCACTTCTTAATTGTATTGTATCGTCTTATTTATCCAAAGGAAATCGGGTCTACATGCACCCGGACTCACCGAACACTGGCGCGCACTGGATGCGTCAGGAAATATCGTTTGGAAAACTGAAACTTACAAACAATAAAGGTGCCTCGAACAACACAGGGCAGGTAATTTACCATCGAACCAATTTTATTTTGTGCACAACATGATATTTTTGTGCTCGACTCCGTATGTTATTAGACTGTATTGTTGTGTTATTTTTCGTGGTTTTATTATTGTCATTATTATTATATATTTTGTTTCCGTTGCTAATTACAGTAGGCATATGCCTCCTTTGCCAATTTTAGATTTGTATAACGGCCACACTAGCCTATGTGTTATTACAGCACGAAGTGTTTGTTAACTAGGCCTATTTTATATTTTATCCTACTTTATTTCAAAAAATCGAATGAACCATTCGGCTTAGGCTTACTGTATTCTTTCAGACGCGTTTCTGTATTTATTTATCTATTTATTTATTTCCAGATGGTGGTCCTACAGTCGCTTCACAAGTACCAGCCCAGACTCCATGTGGTCGAAGTAAACGAAGATGGAACCGAGGACTCGAGCCAGCCGGGGAGGGTCCAGACTTTCACCTTCACTGAAACTCAGTTCATCGCCGTCACCGCCTACCAGAACACAGATGTAAGATGTTATGATGCATAGTTTTGATCAGCATATTGCTATTTGTGCTCCAAAGACACCTTTTGCCATAGGCTATAGGCCGAAACAACTCATTTTTTTTAACTTATTTTTTTCCAGATTACGCAATTGAAAATCGACCACAACCCATTCGCTAAAGGATTTCGGGACAACTACGACACGTAGGTTTTTTATTTATGTCTTTATTTTTACCTTTATAATGCTTTATTCTTGTAAATCAAATGAGATTGAAATATAGCTAAAGAAATATGCAAATTTAAATACGTGCGAAAAAATTCTTGGCCTACATTTTGAAGAGGGTCAAATGTCAAATACTCTAATGTGTTATTATAGGCCTATATTATCATATGTTATTGTATGACTCATATTATGTGGGGTATTGTTTTTACGTGCCCGGCTATTTGGCAAACACGCGCATAGCCCAGGTTGGTTAAGTGTGTTGTCATCCTCCAGCGTCTACACGGGTTGTGACATCGACCGCCTCACTCCCTCCCCGGGTGACTCTCCGCGTTCACAGATCGTCCCGGGGGCGCGCTACGCCATGGCCAGCTCCTTCCTGCAGGACCAATTTGTCAGCACTTACGCCAAATCTCGCTTTCACCCTGGCGTCGGGACCGGTCCTGGCACCGACCGCAGCGTCCCACTCAGCAACAGCTTGCTGTCGCCGCAACAAACCGAGGAGCCCCCCGTCGCTTCCCCGCAGCGATGGTTTGTCACTCCCGCCAACAACCGACTGGACTTCGCCGCCTCGGCATACGACGCGGCCGATTTCGCGGGCAACGCGGCCACGTTGCTGTCCTACGCGGCGGCCGGAGTGAAGGCGCTTCCCCTGTCGACGGCCGGCTGCTCCAACAGAGCCCCTCTACCCCTCGGGTATTACCCGGACCCGTCGGGCTGGGGGGCGCGCACCCCGCCGCAGTACTGCAGTAGCAACAAGTCCAGCTCGGTGCTGTCGTGCTGGCCCACCACGAACTGTGTCGGCGGGAGAGTGGGATCTAACTACCTGGCCGAGGAGGGGGACGCCATCGCCACGGAGAGGTCTCCGACTGGCGGAGCCGAGGAGACCAAACCCAAAGATTTGTCGGAATCTAATTGGATAGAGACGCCATCTTCAATTAAGTCAATTGACTCGGGCGACTCTGGGATTTTTGAACAAGCGAAACGAAGAAGGATTTCACCTTCTGCCACCCCGGTTCTAGAGACTGTCTCCCCGTTAAAATCTGAGCTGTTGGCACCACGAGAATGTGAGAAAAATTGCACGAAGGACATTAGTTACTACAGTTTTTATCCGCATAACTAAAATAATTTACCTACCTACCTACCTACTATCTATCTATCTATCTATCTATCTATCTATCTATCTATCTATCTATCTATCTACCTACCTACTCTATCTATCTATCTATCTATCTATCTATCTATCTATCTATCTATCTATCTATCTATCTATCATTGATAGCCGATAAAAATGTAAAGGAAAAAAATAATTTGCAGACTGGCCAAAGTGTAATTTTTTTCTAGTGGTGATCAACAGTTCGATTATGAAACGGGATCTTGGGTGCTCAGCCATTTTTAGAAAACAATGTAATTATGGATATATTGTACATAATATTAACCATTTGGTGATAGTAAACGGTGTAGCCTACACAACTGGTTCACAGTTGTTCCTTGAGTAGGGATAAGACTATTTTTTTGATGTGTTCAGAGATAACCTCTTATGTTTAGTAGCCTATAAATGTTGAATGTCCTTGTGTAGCATTATATTGGCATACATTTTTTTGCCAGTGAAAATCTTAAATGTATTTTGTTCTCTATCACAGTTGTAGGCTACAGTTTTTTAAAGTCAATGACTTAGGCTTATCATAACAATATAAAATCTAAATTCTTAATAGATGTGGTAAAAAAGTTTATTAATATTAATAATAGGTTTAGCATAGTTTTTATTTAAATGTCTTTCTGGAATCCTACTTATTTTTCATAGCCTACAATTTATGTTGTTTGTGGAAAGCTTCTGTATCTGCTGTAATGTGATTTAACTCCAATAAATATGACAACGATAGAGGCGTAGGTATTGTGGGGCAAGTGGCCTTAGAAATCATTGCATATATATGTGTAATGCTTTTAAATAAATAAATGTTAGTCCTATTATCAAGTAGGCTGTAAATAGTAGTCTATATTGGGGTAATCGAAATCGAATATTTCCGCTTTAACTTCGTATAGCCTTCCGATAAAAATAAATATATAAAAGAAATAAGGCTAAAATAAGTTTTAGGCTAAGTGTCAATTTAATGGAGTTTAAATATAATGTAATTTAGGCCTACATAAAAATGGTAATACATTCGGACAAAAATAATAGTAGGCTAGTGTAGGCATATTACAGAAATAACTAAAACACAACCAAAAAAAATCGAAAAACTGAATAAATTATATAATTGTCGGCCGAATATTGGAGGAACTCCAACATTTCCAAAATGCATAGGTCTGCTTAAGCTGCAAAATCAACTGGTTATAAATGGGTTGCATATTACTTTTGAAATGTGTCAATTATCGTTTGAAAAATGTCCTTTACATTATGATTCAGTAGGCCAATCCACATCCATACGGTAGGCCTAATCGCGCCTAATTAGGCCTATCCAAATCCAAATTAGAAACCAGATCTGCCACAACGCGATGGGAAACAACACGATAAAATGAAAATATAATTAGAAATGAATTTATAGTTGGTTTAGCACACGCACGCGCGCACCGCACCGCACACACACACACACACACACACACACACACACACACGCGCGCGCGCGCGCGCGCATATTAACGAATGGGCCTTCCTAAAGATATACACCAGATGGCGATAAAGACTTTCACGCAATGTTCATTGCCCGCGAATATCGGTCAGAATATTTATAAATTCAGCAGGTTGAGAACAAGGGGCCACGCAGTAGGTCTATAGTGGAAAATAAAGAACAGCCTCAGCCCTCTTTCTTCAGAAATATAGAGCCTACTAACTACTACTAACAAGCCACCATAAACCATTAGCCTGTGAATAATCACAATCACTAGGCCTATCACAAGCATATTTTGGTGTAGATCGCACTTGCCTCTAGATGGAGTCTAGATTCAATAAATAGAACAGACACATGTTTACAATGTCGCCCAGAGAGATAAACCAACAGCTGTCAAAGTGACGCATATTTGTGTTGTTCATAAAAAAGTGGTTGTTGCATGTGGGTGAAATCATTATATTGAAATGATCAAATTAGGTGACCTATTGATAGATGAACAAATATAATAAAAACATATTGATCAATTTATAAAACAAAAAAAGTAGGCCCTAAGGCATATAGTTTCGACAAACTCAGAACTCAGTTATTGTATTTACACTTACTTTCTTTAAAATAGACCCTATGTTTTCACTCGCATTCAATCGCATCATCATCCATATCAAGTGATTGTACTGTATGGGCACGAGTAGGCCTACAGGCTAGTTAAGTCTCCTACTTAGACCCAATTAGTGATATGAGTGACACCTGTGTTTGTTATACGATGACGCCTCTGTGAAAAGGGTCTATTATTACAAACCAAAAGAAACCATAAGGATTTCCTTAGGCCTACATGTAAAAACATCGAACGGGAACGCACTTGACATCAGGTTATATGTTGGCTCAAACTGGTCCGTTCAAATCTGTATTTTGGCGCGTGGAGTAGCCTGCTCGAGCGCAGAGCGTGCACTAGGCGCGTGTGCTGAGCCAATGATAATCGCACGCGCACCAGCAATGCGCTCAGACGACTGCACGAGCACATCACGACTGTCCGTTTGCTGTGGATCTCGCGCCGCTCGAGACCTGACAACAGTTGGAGTGCTTCACGCGCAGCTCCATAGGCGTTTGGTTTCTTTTTCGCGAAGATGGACAACAAGGAACAAGGCGCGCAAATGGAGACGCTTTTGTCAACGGTAAAGTTACTTTTTACATAAACTTATATGTAGTAGGCCTATGCTGTTTTAGCCACTGCATACATAAAATACTGAACAACTTAACTAGTACTTACAAAAACAACTTCTTGTTAGGTTTAACTTTGGCTTCTATTTTGTGAAATGTTAAAACCGTCATTGTTAGCTTCTTTATCTGTAAGTCTATAAGTTATCTATACGTTTTATTAACATTAGTGTTAATATAACTAGTGTTGTATGTGTTTTTGCTATAATTTGCAATGTTTAGTAAAAAACGGAAAGCTTTTAACAGATGTCCTCCCAATCTACCAAATGTAATGAGGTGACCTTTGACCTTTGACATTATAATATTTAAAATGAGCAACAGATTATGGTCACACACACACACACACACACACACACACACACACACACACACACACATCACACATCACACATACACACACATCACACATCACCCCAAAGTTATTAAACCTTTGGTAATTTATTTTAAAATCGTACTAATTTGTCTCATGACTGAAAATGACCAGTTCCAACATTTAAGTAATCAAATGAATCAAATCATATTTAATCTTCAGCTGGGATTCAGGGTAACATAACCCTAAATAGGAAGGCCATGCCTGAATCAGTGAAAGTATATTTTCACTGGGACACAGTAAAAGTGAATAGTTTTCTTATTAGACTAAACTATTGATTTGTTGTATTTCCAGGTTAACCCACTTTTCTCCTCTGATGGCCACAGAAGTCTGGTGAGTTACACACTTACTAGTGCCTCGTATCCCAGCCGTCTAGTGAGGTGTGACTCAACATAGCCTTGTGAGGATTGGACAGTGGGCTTTAATTTGTTGTTGAATCTCATTGGACATAGGGTGGGTGATTCTACAGACTGACCGAGGAGTTATGAAGAGCTTAAAGCAAGATGAGCAAGAGATGAGCAATGGTCAACCCTCAACCCTCTAGTGTGCTAACCTCATAGGCAATACCCCCTGCAGTCCTTCTTTCTTTCAACACACTTCCTTCGCTGTCCTGTTCATGAAGGGACATAAAGGCCATACAAATATATTAAAACATTTTTGTAATATTGTGCCAGTTGTGCCAGTTTGCTTGTGGATTCAGTTCTTCATGAAGGATCAGACCCTGAGAACCCTGTTGATTTGATCTAATTCAATGTAGTGAGTTGATCACTTCAACGTAAACTCCCTCATCCCCTCATACATTTCTTTGATTGTGTGAAATCAACAGCAAAACAGTATACATAAAATAGGCAGGGGTCCATTGAGACTGGTAAACTGAAAGCTTGAGATGAGACCAAAAGAGAATGATTTGATCATTGGACTTATGTCATCTCGAACACAGGCCAGAGAGATGCTAGCTTTGCTTATTCTTGCTAATTCCAACTAACTCCGAGAGCTTCCAAACACATACGGTTCCTAAATACTATATTTAAATTCATTTCAAGGATTATGTTAGCTTTGTGGACAGGGAATAGCAGGCTTCCTCAGTGAAATGAAAAAAAGCGGACACAGTTCATGATGCTTCTGCCACTGATGCTGCCAAAATGGCCACCGCCATCTGTAGGGATCAGACCCAAATATCTGTTGCATGCTGGGATACCACTCTGGTTGCCAAGGTTTCAATGCCATTCCTCTGTTCTGAACTGACTCTACTCTACTCTAAATGTGTATTTCCAGTGGAAGATGTTGCTGTTTTGGGTGTTGGTGTACTCAGGCATTTTGAAATTCTGTGCCTACTTTGCCTTCTCGCTTTTTTGGCGTTGGGTTCTATATTGGTCTTTGCTATATATTTTACGGTTTCTTAGACACCAATATACAGTAGATTGCTTCAATAGCATCCACATTATTCTACAATATTGAATAGTCTATATTATATACAGACTATGTTCTAATTTTCGTAAAGAATTGTTTCGTTTGATAATAACACATTCAGATCCTTTCAAGCCCCGGTCAAGATGACTTTATCTGTTGACAAAACTAACTCAACTAACTAACAAAAAAAACTTTAAATGTATTAACACAGCCCTTCCATCCCAGCCATACAGTATATATTTATGACAGAGGCCTAATAGTAGGGGCGAACACAGACGTATGTCATGATGTGAGTGTGGCCACTGGCCTACAGACCCATCGTTAACTTAACGAGCTACACCTGTGTCCTGTCCTCATGTAGATGCTACTACATCACACAGAGACAATGCTGTGTTAGTTACAATGGGTTTAATAAGAGAGTATGTCTTCAAATCACTGTAGCATCAACCATAAGTATCAGATATACCCGAATATAATTTGCTAGCT
The DNA here is from genome assembly GCA_900303225.1 of Laemonema laureysi. NCBI lineage: Eukaryota > Metazoa > Chordata > Actinopteri > Gadiformes > Moridae > Laemonema > Laemonema laureysi. The sequence continues at coordinate 14,494 of OMNS01079936.1, forward strand.
ATACTGTAATAATAATAACTTTCTTTTTCATAAGTACATTTAGTATAAATATGCTTTGACTTAAAAGTGTGAGTGACGTACGCACACAGAAGTTTACTGGTATGAGCAGTTATTGTCGGTCTTCGCCTTCAGTGGGGCCCCCTGAAGAGGGGCTCCTCTGGCCATGTGGGGCCTCTATGGGTTCATTTACTTTTATCAATTTTTATTCTATATTCTATATATTTGACTGTAGTACAGCTATAATAAACACGGTAGCCACTTCTCTGTTGGAAGTGAGTGGACTGATTTGAGTCAGTAGTTGACAATATGTTGACTTTATGTTAGTCCATGCCTGGCTTTCTGACTGAATGCATGTGTGTTAAGCTACATCCAAACCCAGACGTACGTAGTGGAAACACGGTCAGATCTGACCGTCTGTGATGTTATTCAATGGATTTTATTTGGACCAAGGCCAGTGTTTCCTTCCCAACGTGAGGCAACTTGCAATTAGTTGCCATGGAAACTGTAATTTACAGCTTTGTTTTAACAAGCATTTAGTTCCGTGACGGATGTGTCGGTGCTTTGATTAAGCAAAGTATGTAACAGTGTCCGTTACATACTTTGTGTGTGTGTGTGTGTGTATTTCAACAGAGGGGGGACGATGAGGCTGTTGTGGACAGAGGGGGGACACGGTCACAGTTGAAAACCAACTTTGAGCAGGAAGACTTGGAAGGTGAGGAGAGGAAACATGTTGGAGTCTCCTTCAGGATTAATCTGTTGGACGAGGCGTCTGACTCAGACTAAATATCAGAATCAGAATATGGGTGCTAACCTCAGTGTCCTGGCTCTGTACCACTCATCACTAGAGTAGGGTGCTAACCCCGGTGTCTCTACCACTCATCACTAGAGTAGGGTGCTAACCACAGTGTCTCTACCGCTCATCACTAGAGTTGGGTGCTAACCCTGGTGTCTCTACCACTCATCACTAGAGTAGGGTGCTAACCCTGGTGTCCTGGCCACATTTGCACCCAGGCTCTTGTACCAACATGACCACCCGATCATGACCACTTCATACATTCATATGTATTATTGGCAGTTTAGCAATCCAGCCTACTTCTCCTTACTTACTTAATCCTAATATATAATATAATATAATATAATATTCATATTTACTATTATTCTAATATAAAGTCATCAATCTTTTGTTTCATTTACTAGAATAAAGCATGAGGAAAGCAGGCTGTCTGTGTTATGTAACACACCAACATGTACTTCCTGGGTCATAGGTCACCGGACCCTCTACATCGGGGTACATGTCCCCCTGGGCAGCACCAGGAAGCAGAGTCATCGCAGGCACCATCACCACGGCAACAGATACAGGAAGAGGAGCCGCAGAGCTGCCCAGATGGAAGGAAGAGAGTCTCCTATTTATGGTGCTGGCTGAAGGCCATTGGCCACGGAAAAACAACAAAGCAAAACAACAACATAGAAAACATGTGACACGCTTTGTTCTCCTCGTTGTCTTCCTGTTTGCTTCGGGTTCTTCCTGGTTTCGGGAACGTCGCCCACTGTGTGTCTTCTGCTTAATTAAAGCCTGCTGAAAATAAACTGAATGGAAGAGAGAGAGAGAGAGAGCATGAGAGAGGGAGAGAGGGGATGTCTATGCATGTGTTAATAATAGCAAGCTACATTTATTCGATTTAAATAAGGGTGGCGTACCAAACACACACACACACATACACATACTGATCTGTTGGTACTCACAACGTCTGACCTGCTCCCCAGACACTCCGTCCCAGAGGGTGCAGTTCCTCCTGGGCACAGAGGATGAAGATGAGCAGCACCTCCCCCACCACCTGTTCACCCAGCTGGACGAGATCTGCCTGAGGGACGGGGACGACGCCGTCTGGAGGGAGAGCGCCAGGTATATCCTGTCATGACAACATCCTGTCATCAGACAGGATGTTGAGCCCAAGCCCTGACTAAAGAGCAGAATTTGATGCCCAGGCTGAATAGAGCTGGATGGCAGGGCTGCGTTTGAATTCGGCTGGTGGTGCCATCATTAGACCCTGTGTGATAGAGTCTATTATTAT